>WNWK01002454.1:0-209094 GCA_009830355.1 Cherax destructor | reverse complement strand
TGTTTGTTTATGTCCAGAATTGCTGTCTCAGCTAAACTGAGTCTCAGCACTGACGTCACTTCACACATGAAAATATTTCACTGTATACACATTACACATATATATTCAATGTTTATATACATACATATATCACTGTTACAATGTTAATTAATATGAAAGTTTAAACTTAATATCACTTCCTATATTATATAAGAGACAAACATAATACACAGTTTCTTCTCTTAATTTGTGTCTATAAACATTATAAACACTGTGTGTATATATAAACTGTTTATACTATACACATTCACAGACCAGCCATGTGCCAGTCAATCTGCTTCTCTGCTGACTTAAGCAGAAATTGAAGTGTTGCTCCCGCGTGGGTGAGTGGGGTGATCCCCCAGTACTTTCCCCCGACCATGGGTGACCCGACTACCGTTTTCTTCCTGGGTGTCGGGTGAGCGCCTGCCGGCTCGCGTTTTCTATGCCTCGCGAGAGCTTCCCATACTCTTTGATTGAGAGTAGGGACCCATATATTCTGGTTTCTTCTGTAAAAACAATAGTTTTACAGCTTTTCTCGAAGGACCTTGGATCGTAGACATTTATACACTGGAGTATAAATCTTTGGACCACCATGTGGCCACTCTCCTGGTTCGAATACGATCAACTTTCGTTTCGTAATGACCAAACTTCCGGTTCGTAATGAACAAACCTCCGGTTCGTAAGGACCAATATGTGGAGTATGGGTACCAACGATAACGTGGACTGTATGGTTCTTAACTTGTTGATGAAAACCAAGATGTCGCAGCCGCCACCAACACCTTCTCAGGGGATCCATCTATGGCCTCAATCTCCACAGGGCTGTAAGATAAACATCAAGGGATTATAATATATTGCCCCAAAGGAGCATATGTCCATATTTCAGTCTTAGATGGACTGAAAGGCGTTTTACTCACTGTTTTGGACTAAAAAGTCCACGCATAACCGCCGTCCCTAGGTAAAAATTTAATGTTCTTGAATACAAGAACTGCGCAGTCCCCTGTTTTGACCAGAACATCAAATTCTTACCTTGCTCGTGTATCTTTGAGCGATGGTGTTGGCTCCACCATATACGGCGGAAATGCTGTCTTGATTGTAGAATGCCGCTGAAGTCACCGTCTTGTTTCGATGGAATTCACTTGCGATTGTCTCTACGTTCGTCCTTTTGCAGTAAGAAGCTGCGCACACTTCTGAATATACTGCAATGTTGAAGTTATTCACTAAACGCGCTGGAACAGAGTTCTTATCTTATTTCTCGATGTTAGTGGAGATTAAATGATATAACGGACGCGAACGAGAAATGTCTATGTTGATTTACGTCGCCTCGCGCCGCATGACCACTAGAGTCGTATGACCCGTTCTTGCGGTGGCCAAATTCAATCTGACCGCTCGTGCTGTCTTTTGCAGTCTCATGCAGCCATGTGGTGCCACGAGGTGCCTCGTGGTGCTGTGGTCAGCACAATTCTTGACACACTGTTGACAGTACATCTGGCTTGAATTAAATTGTTTATGCAGCCAGACGCGCCTCCTCTGGCCCTTTCCTAAGGGTGGAAAGGGTGAGGGCCCTTAACAAGGGTAGTAAGGGCGCATACCCCCCCTTTGGAGAATTTTCTCCACAGTATGAGATCATATATTAGAATAGTTATTACAAGAAGGCCAATAGTATGCCTAGGTATGCCTAGGCATTTCAGGCAGACTAATACTAGATCTTACTCTATATTGACACAATAATTATATATTGGTATTAAGGTTAGGGAATTGTAGTGATTAACTAGATTTACAAAATTGAGGTAGGTCAAAATATTTAAGAACTTAACAGTTAGTTTATTAATGGAAATGGTGTCGTTTTGGCATGATACAGTTTTTGTATTGGAGTGTCTTAGGCAAACTTATGACTAGCTTAAGAATCATGAAGCAGATGAAACCAGATACGTACTCGGTTAGCTTATCAAACTGAGTAGGTTATAACCAATATTCATCTTAGTTATTTCATGTTGGATATCAGTTCTGTTTGTTATATTTAATGCAGGTTTGGATCAAGAAAGGTTGTAAAAATAGAATTGTGTGCAATAAGAAAGGTGGTAATACAATTCTGCACGTTTTTTCCTTTTAAAATCCATGGAGATGTAGCGAGTGTTTGTGTCTGGTTTAATTGTATCGTCCATTAAGTGTCATTCTTTCAAATGCTTCCAAAGTCAACTTATTTATGAGACTGGTCTTAATGTATCAAGCTGTTGCTGTGTAGAAAAAAAAAATACTTGGTCCAGGAAGTAGAAAGAACATCCTCGGTATAACTAAGAGAATACGAGGCTACACAGGAGTTATCAGGATCTTGCCTTAAAGATTTGAGGATATTGTAAGTTATACCAGCCGTTACTGGAGCTGTTGATCGACCTTTATTTAATACAATTGATGACTCAAACTCAGCGAAGTGACAATTACTCTCATCAATATTTTGGCTCATTAAATAAATCAATTTCAACCTTTCTCAAGAAACAATTTCTAGGTTCGTTCTAATATGAGATGGGACATTTTCATGGCTGGAAGTTTAGATGGTTATATACGTGGTCACTTAACTTTTTGAAGAGCAACATCACCACAGTTCTTTCCTAGTTATTCTATTTATACTTTTTCTGGCTAGATCTAATTAATAAAATAAATTATTCCCATTCCTGTTGCCTAAGTTCTCAAACATGTTAAGGTACGACGTCGTGGGTCATTATACTACTCCTGATTGCTAACATTTGTGTGGAAGATTTATGTCCCATTTTTCCATTGGGAAAAGAAGGAAGCGAGCGCCCTTGTACAGAAAAAACTAAGTTCCTTAACCAACTACATCCTTCATTCACTGTAGCCACAGTAGCTAGTCAAAGGACGGTTAACTCTCTTTTCCTCTCCACAGTTGAGCTTTTGTTTTTCGTGTGTATTTAGATTCTTTTCATGTCATATGTTATTAGGTACACAGGTGTAGAATGGTCTGCACACCTGGCCGTAATTGAACAAATGGTGGAGCAAGCAGTATATGACTTTTATTTCCTTCACCAAATAAACAAGCTAGTATTTATAATATGTACACTATTTGCAATATGTACAGTAATGTAAGTGTAGTAAGAGTAAGTGTACAACAGCAATAATGCAAGAGACAGAGAATGACGCATGAAAGACCAGCAGCCCAGACAAGTCTGCCAACACTAGTCACAAGTGAACCACATTGCTTCACAGCTTTGGCCGTCTTGTCTGTGATTAACCGATGAACCGAGGTACTGATAACGACGACGGGGCTCCTGTTGATCGTTAATTTTTTAGCACCTGGTTCGCTGGTTGGGATGCAGCCTATATGGGAGTGTGACATACGCCGAATAAAATATAACATACTCGTAGCATGTAGCATGCTATATACGTTAAGCTTGCATCAAATCAGTATAGCCTTCTGTCAGCCAAGGTGCCGGGATGGCAAGAGGTAGTAAGGGATATGTAAAATCAAACCTCTCGCCAACCAGTGCCAGTAAAGCAGTTGACTTCCACCACCAGCTCCAGCAGGCGCCCTGTAACCAGCCCTTGCAACCTCCCTCCTGCAAAAAAAAAAAGCAGTAGCAAAAAGCTACTACCAACTCACCACCATGCATGTATGCAACTTGCATATACATGTGCTGCTGACGAGTAGTGTGGTATATCACATCCTATGATTATCATAACACAACACACACACACCTTTATTAAAATGCGCCAAAGTGGTTAAACCACTTTTATTACCCCCGCCCCAAGTCTGCTCACCTCCCACCCACCCTTTTTCACATTCCATCCTTACTTACCCTTCTTCCTGCCCAACTTACCAAACCTGTTGTTAAAACTACGCTGTGCCCTTCGCACTAGTGACATCTGTTGGCGTCCTTGGGCAAATAGGTCACCAGGGCCAAGATTCACTCTCACTCTCGGGCCACTATTCCCTGACTCACCTGGGGTTACTGACTCGACCACAGCGTACTTTTGTTAATTAAGACCAGACTTCCAAGAGTATCAATCAAGCCATAACGTCTACTGTAACTCTACACCCTGTATGATAAGTGTTGCATGGCGTATCACGTTGCAACACTCTCAGCAACAATCACACACCTGAGCCACGGCCTTCCACACCTGAGCCACGACCTCACACACCTGAGCCACTGGGAAGGACATGGTATAAACTACCGACAAATGTGATACAAAACACATGTGCAGTGTTAGGATATTTTAATGAGGAAACGTTTCGTTAAAAATAACTTATGAGCCACGCCCCCAAACTCCTGAGCCACGCCCCCACACTCCTGAGACACCCCCACACTCTGAGCCACACTCCCACACTCCTGAGCCTCGCCCCTAAACTCTCAGCCACGCCCAACACTCCTGAGCCACGCCCAACACTCCTGAGCCACGCCCCCACACTTCTGAACCACGCCCCCACATTCCTGAGCCACGCCCCCCACTAGGACCAAAGAAACTGCTGCCGCTGCCACACCTCATCCAGCCAGCCAGTTAGAGCGTTGCCACCAAGCAAGCAACAGCCCCTCCATCACGGTGAGTACCCCACTACACACCCCTCCATCACGGTGAGTACCCCACTACACACCCCTCCATCACGGTGAGTACCCACTACACACCCTCCATCACGGTGAGTACCCCACTACACACCCCTCCATCACGGTGAGTACCCCACTACACACCCCTCCATCACGGTGAGTACCCCACTACACACCCCTCCATCACGGTGAGTACCCCACTACACACCCCTCCATCACGGTGAGTACCCCACTACACACCCCTCCATCACGGTGAGTACCCCACTACACACCCCTCCATCACGGTGAGTACCCACTACACACCCTCCATCACGGTGAGTACCCCACTACACACCCTCCATCACGGTGAGTACCCCACTACACACCCTCCATCACGGTGAGTACCCCACTACACACCCTCCATCACGGTGAGTACCCCACTACACACCCCTCCATCACGGTGAGTACCCCACTACACACCCCTCCATCACGGTGAGTACCCCACTACACACCCCTCCATCACGGTGAGTACCCCACTACACACCCCTCCATCACGGTGAGTACCCACTCACACACCTCCATCACGGTGAGTACCCACTACACACCCTCCATCACGGTGAGTACCCACTACACACCCTCCATCACGGTGAGTACCCACTACACCCCTCCATCACGGTGAGTACCCACTACACACCCCTCCATCACGGTGAGTACCCCACTACACACCCCTCCATCACTGTACCTCACTAAACACTCCTCCATTACTGTGAGTACCTCACTACACACTCCTCCATCACGGTGAGTACCTCACTACACACCCCTCCATCACTGTACCTCACTAAACACTCCTCCATTACTGTGAGTACCCCACTACACACTCCTCCAACACGGTTAGTACCTCACTACACACTCCTCCATCACAGTGAGTACCACTACACACCCCTCCATCCACGTGAGTACCACTACACACCTCTCCATCACTGTACCTACTAAACACTCCTCCATTACTGTGATACTATTTGACACATATCCACAGTGAGTCCCTACACCCTCTCTACATGAGTACCTCCTAACCCCTCCTACTGAACCACCACACCCTCCACAGTAGTACTCTGCACTACACTCACTCCTCACATCCACCACGATGAGTACCTCTACCTCACTCCTCACTACCACTGAACTGAGTACCTGCCTCTCCACTCTCATGACAGCACCACCACCACTGTGGAGTAATCTTGATCTCTATACTCCTAAGATGCACACCTCCACCACTGTGAGTACTCTGCCTCTCCCTCACTCTCACAATACACACCACCACCACTGTGAGTACTCTGCCTCTCTCTCACAATACACACCTCCACCACTGTGAGTACTCTGCCTCTCCCCTCACTCTCACAGTACACACCACCACCACCACTGTGAGTATCCATCCTACACTGATACACCTCATTTTCCTTGGTGCTTCAGCTCAGTCTCCTCATTCATATGCCCTTTACTCCTCACTGCAGCACCTCACTCTCTTCACTGCTACACCTCACTGCTGTAACTCTCCTCACTGCTTTGCTTGGCTCTTCTCACTGGTATACCTATTTTTTCACTTTACTGTCCTTTACTCTCTCCATTACTTCACTTATTTCTCCTCACTGATGATGAGTAAGACACATGTGCAACACCTGGGTGTCTTTATTACGAAGACGTTTCGTCTTTCAGTTGCTTTATCAGTTCGATATTGAAGTTATTGGAAATTGTTAAAAGTCTTCTGACAGTGGAAAACGAGGAAATCAGCACCGCATCTAAGATGGTGTTCACCATCATAGTCGTGATGAATCTGAAGCACAGGCAGTGAGAAGGTCACTTATACAAGCGTTAGATGAGGTACATCAGTTGAAAACATTGTCACTGTAAGCGAACGTCTGTTGCGACGCTCGGACTCCCTCATAACTAGTCTTCGAAGCCCATGAGATATCTACTAGTGTTGCGATGAGTGGCGAATTTTCCAGTCATCACTCTGACAAGCCCTGGGATGTTTATAGTTCCACTGTGTAATTCTTTTAGTGGTATTCTCAAAATATATTGTTACACGGCCCACGTGGAATGGTGTATACCCTAGCCCTCGTTTCACGGTGTTCTCTCTCTTTTTTTCATCTACGAGATCCTTAAAGGAGATGGAAGAAAAGTTTGCTATTTTGCTATCACTCTTACCAAGATAATTATGTATGTTTTCAGAGGTTTGGCTTACGGGCAGGACGACGAATTTCTCCGGGTAATAATGTGAAGTGGAGACTTGAACTTAAAGATCAACAGTTAAAGTTAATGAAAGTTCGACATTATCAAGAAAATATCTGGCTGGTATAGGAAGGTTTGAGCCCTCCGTGACATGATTGCTCTGACTTTTTTGATAATTACTTGGTGTGTGTATGTGGACTTTTGTGAATAGAGAAGTGGCAGAGTAACTGGTGAGCGTCTTCCACTGATATCCCTGATTCTATGCAGGAGGTCTTTTGAATATCGAAGATATGCAGAGCTGATCACTTCCAGGAGCTTGAAGAGATGCCTTGCAAGTATCCCGCAGGGATACGTCTCAGAGGTGTTTCTGAGAGACTGTATAAAGTGGCAAGTCTCGGATTCCTGGGTTAAATGTGAAGCTGTTGTCTTGCCTTGTTGCATACTCCTAAGTACTTAACAAGACAAGAGACCCGCCCGTTTATACAGTCTATCTGAATCCCACAAAACAGTAATGACTCTAAGACCGCAGACAGAGTATAGGCTCGGTGGCCAAAGACTGCAAACCTCACTCAAGAAAAAGGATCTTGGAGTGAGTATAATATCGAGCACATCTCCTGAGGCGCACATCAACCAGATAACTGCTGCAGTATATGGGCGCCTTACCTCAGTAAGGAATCGTCCATGACTGTACATCGTGTACGTCAGGC
The DNA here is from genome assembly GCA_009830355.1 of Cherax destructor. NCBI lineage: Eukaryota > Metazoa > Arthropoda > Malacostraca > Decapoda > Parastacidae > Cherax > Cherax destructor. The sequence continues at coordinate 201,608 of WNWK01002454.1, read as the reverse complement.
CCATATTGGAGTATGCAGCACCAGTGTAGAACCCCACACGTGGTCAAGCACGTCAAGAAATTAGAGAAAGTGCAAAGCTTTGCAACAAGATTAGTCTCAAAGCAAAGGGAAATGTCCTACGAAGATAGGTTAAGGAAAATCGGCATGACGACAGGGAAGGACAGGAAGGTTAGGGAAGACATGATAACGACATATAAAATACTGTGAAGAATTGACAAGGTGGACAGAGACAAGATGTTCTAGAGATGGGACACAGAAACAAGGGGTCAAAATTGGAAGTTGAAGACTCAGATGAGTCACAGGGATATTAAGAAGTATTTCTTTAGTCATAGAGTTGTCAGGAAGTGGAATAGTCTGGGAAGTGATGTAGTGGAGGCAGGAACCATACATAGTTTTAAGACGAGGTTTGATAAAACTCATGGAGCAGGGAGAGAGAGGACCCAGTAGCGATCAGTGAAGATTCGGGGCCAGGATCTATGACTCGACCCCTGCAACCACAAATAAACTTTTACTTCACATGACCCATCATTCTGTGTGGGTCATGCGACGAAATATATGTTGGGGAAACCGGGAGAAGTATCACACAGTAATGTACGAACACCGCAACACTTGTGGATATCTCGTGGACTTCAAGAATAATACGTAACTATCCTGGGACTATGGTCACTTCAAATGATAAAAGAGAATGAGAGAAAATGGAATGTGCAGAGGAGAAAGAAAAATCACTGGAAAAGATCTGGTGAAGGCGTCATTATATGTAGGGAGAAAGAAAGTCACTGGTGAAGATCTGCCACGAGCACATGGCAGCAGGGAATCAGCGAAGAGCTGTGTCATACGAGCTAGAGTCGTTGAGATGATGAGTTTGCTAGCTCTATTCTGTGGCGTTAAAAGTAGAAATTTGGGGTGCTTCAATACTCACTATAACACCTCACGCTACACACTGCAACACTTCACCCTACACACTGCAACACCTCACAATACACACTGCAATACCTCACACGACACACTGCAACACCTCACACTACACACTGCAACACCTCACACTACACACTGCAACACCTCACACTAAACACCGCAACACCTCACACTACACACCGCAACACCTCACTCTTCTCACTGCTACACCTCACTCTTCTCACTGTTACCCCCTCACTCTTCTCACTGCTACACCTCACTCTTCTCACTGTTACCCCTCACTCTTCTCACTGCTACACCTCACTCTTCTCACTGCTCGATTTGGGTCGAACCATTTTAGTGGACATAGCGAGATTATCGAGGAACTGCTTGAAGTGTGATGGAAGCGTAAGGACAGTGTTCGGGTGTATGAGTAGAGTGATAATTAATAGGTTAAACATGTACTCCGTTGGGAGTTTGGCTGTATCTTGTTCTCTCGAAAAAAAACTGCATTACAGTCCGGCCACTCGAGCGGAACTTCTTCATTTAACAAGAGAGATGTAACCATAGAGCGTCCTTGACCTGAGCACGCACATGACTCGCCTCCTACGCTCAGATCTCACAGTACTTTGCCCCTGGTGTACGTTCAACCGCTGATGGGTTTGCATTCTTAGAGCCAACTATCAAATAAACTAAGCTTGATGCTGATTGACTTAGACTAAGAATCGTGAGCGTCATTAACCCAGGTTTTGTACTGCCATTTTGAATGATTCCTGGAAGATGATATTGAAATTGAACTGCCAAGGTACGAGTATCACTGTGGAGAAAAATTCTCCAGGAAAGGGGGTATCAGCCCTTCAGCCCCTTTCAGGACCCCCTTAGGGACTTGAGTGACTCAACCCTCTCAGAAAGGGCAAATGGCCTCTTGCTTCCGCATGATCGGTGATTGAATCCATATGTGGCTACCAACGTGTACCAGAGCGTAGTCACGTCGCCTCATTTTGCACCACAGTCTTCGTTAACATACGATTGGCAGTGAAATAAGAAAAGGGACTCTTTTTACCTTGGCACCACTGGAGGGCGAAACGTCTACAAATAAAGATACCCAGATGTTGCATATATGTCTAATACTTCGTCTTGTCGCTACTGTGTACTCTTAATGTACATCCCTAACCTGGAAGGAAATAAATGGTATAAAATACAGACACAATGGAATAATAAACACATAAGTAGTATAATGTGATCTTTTATCCAGGTAGATCTGTTTGTGACTCGATGAAGCCCACTGCGTGGGCGAAACGTTGTCAATAAAGGATCACATTATACTGCTTATGTGTTTATTTTTACATCCCTAACCTTCTTGCATGCAAGTATAGTCTGAATACCTTTCAACTCACACGCAGTGTGCGGACGCGCATGTACGCCTCGCCATCTTGAAAAGTTGCGCAATATATTTCGTATAAATAAAAAAACAACTAATGAAGAATCTGGCTGATGAATAGAATAGGTAAGTCAATACCCAAACAAGACTTACTGTTAATTTTGCTAGTTTCAGAAAGGAACGACGATCATTTTCGCGTGATCGGTTACTAGCGAGGTATTAATTACTTTCAATGGAGTCTCCCTACCAGTAAAGCCTGGGTATATAGGAAAAAAAATCACGTTTTTCTCATGTTTCTACCAGAAGTAATGACTGATTTTCCGTCTGTTTATCTATTTACATTTCGGGAAATTTTGACATATCAGAAGATGTAAAGAAAAAAAATCACTAAATATCCCTTCCTAATTTTCCTCTTTCCCCACATAAAATTTTCTTTAGTAAATGCAACCTCGAAATCCCCATCCTCTCCCTTGGCACTTAAAGTACAGTACTTCCTTCTTTATCTTGGATTCCGACAGATGAACTATTTGGCCTATCGTCATAGCCCCCAGGGGGATTTTCTTCAAGCCGCGCCTTAGAACCCGTCTTCAGGAATAAAAACACCACCTCCGCTCTGAGCTGCACCCTCTACAGACACTGTAATACCACTTCAGCGCCTTGCCACGCCGTCTACAGGCGTTCTAACATCACCTCCAAGTCATGCCACAGCGTCTCCCCATGTTTCTCCACGCCTTCAATCTTCCGACCCACTCACCCACGCAGCACCTGCAGCGCACAACAGCAGGTGGTGAAGAAACAGGTCGTATGGGGGAGATCGATGACAAAACGGAGGCGTGGATGGACGATCGCAGGACACCTGAGAGGAAACCACGCCAACAAGTAAGTTAGTGGAAACACCTGCGAAATAACATATCTCTAGCAACACCTGTTCATATAAACACCTGGCCCAACCTCACAGACACCTGATATAATCATATAGACATCAGATACCATCATACTGACATCACAGGCACCACACACTAACATCTGACACCATTGCAGACACTTGGGACAGTCACACTGGCATCTGACACTTATAGCAGGTGTCAGGGGTCAGTGTGATGGTGTCAGGTGTGTTTTTTTAAAACACTATCACACATACATGATGCCACATTGCACAGACATCTGCCACATTGCACAGACATCTGCCACATTGCACAAACATCTGCCACATTGCACAGACATCTGCCACATTGCACAAACATCTGACACATTTACACGGATGACTAGCACTATAACACAGACACCTAACATCATAACACAGAAACTTGACACTATAATACAAACACCTGACACTATAACACAGACACTTGACGAGTTATAGCACATGACACATTTATAACCGACACTGAGAAACGACATTTCGCACTTGACCATTACAAGTCACCTGACACTAACACGACACCTGACACTATAACACAGACACCTGACACTATAACACAGACACCTGACACTATAACACAGACACCTGACACTATAACACAGACACCTGACACTATAACACAGACACCTGACACTATAACACAGACCTGCACTATAACACAGACACTTGAAACTATAACACAGACACTTGAAACTATAACACAGACACTTGAAACTATAACACAGACACTTGAAACTACACAGACACTAAACACAGACACCTGACACTACAACACAGACACCTGACACTACAACACAGACACCTGACACTATAACACAGACACCTGACACTAAACACAGACACCTGACACTACAACACAGACACCTGACTCAACAGACACCTCACTAACACAGACACCTGACACTACAACACAGACACCTGACACTACAACACAGACACCTGACACTACAACACAGACACCTGACACTACAACACAGACACCTGACACTACAACACAGACACCTGACACTATAACACAGACACCTGACACTATAACACAGACCTGCACTATAACACAGACCTGCACTATAACACAGACACCTGACACTATAACACAGACACCTGACACTATAACACAGACATCTGACGCTATAACACAGACACCTGACACTATAACACAGACACCTGATATTACTCAAATATCTAACACCATCACACTGACACCTGAGTCCATCACAGAATAATACATTAGACATACACCTGATATCATCACATTGACCTATAACACCATACTGACTTATGACACCATAATATTAACACCATCATTCATACGCCAGCCACCATCATACATACCTGACACCACCACATGGACATATGGCACTTTCACACATAAATGACACTATCACTTAAACAAGTGATTATCAGCCACCATCACACAGACACATGACACCATCACATCGGGACCATCATGCTGACAGTTAAGATCTCACTGAAACTTACCGCCACCAAACTGACAATTGACACCATGACACCATCCCTGACATCACACTAACTCCTTAAACTGTCACACTAATACCTGACTCTATCGCACTGACACATGTTACCATCAAACCGACACTTGATACGATCACACTGACACTTCACATAACCATATTCACACATGACACTAACACACACATATGACACCATTACACTGATACCTGGCATATGACCCCTTTAAACAGATACCTGTTATCATCACGCAGAAACCTAACACCATCACACATGTACCTAACTTTATGACACTGTCACCATCACACTGGCACCTTATACCATCGCTCCTAAACCCGACATCCATACACATGCTCCAAACAAATTCGCAGTGACACCTGACACCATTACAGAGGCGCCTTACGGCATCGGACTCACACCTCACACTTTAGCATCTACACATGACACCATTACATAGTTCATAACATCTTCACACTAACACTCTCACAATGAATCCTGGCCATATCACAATGGTACCTGATGCCGTCTCTCTGACACCTAACACCATTACACAAAGATACCTTCACATAGATACCTAACACCATCAGACTGACAACTAACAATATCACATAGACAGCTAGCATATCACACCGCCTTTAAAAATCATGGCACTAATATAATGAAACAAAGACCTGAGTCCACATTGACAGTTAAGATCTCCATGCAGACAACAGTCACCATCGCTCAAGCAACCAATGCTTGTGATAAATGATTCACAAAACCGACACGTTAAAGAATGAGTGTGAGGTAATCAGTCCCTCAACTTGGAATCGATGTGTTCACTCCATCAATCTTGAAGTGTTTTCTTCAAGATTTATGCAATGAACACATCGATTCCAGGCCGAGGGACTGATGAAGTTAAACTCCTCTTTTTCTACCGTTCTTCTTTGTATTGGACTGATGAAGCCACTGTGTTGCGAAACGTTTCCTCAAAAAAAGTTTCCCAAATACTGAGTGTCTCATTCTTCAAACAATATCATCAACTGATACGTGATACCATTACACAGATACCCATTACCATTAACTGACACACTCACACAGACACTCAACATTACATTGACGCTAACACATGACGCCATCAAACTGACACATGACACCATAAAACTGACACATGACACCACATTGACATATCACCTCCACACTGACACATGGCACCCATACTTACATATGACACCACACTGACACATGACACCTCCACAATGACACATGACACATCCACTCTGACACATGACACCACACTTACACATTACACAAGTGAAACCTGACACCAAATTGACACATAACTCCGCCACACGGACACATGACCCCATACTGACACATGACATCACACTGACACATGACACCTCCACAATGTCACCGACACATTGACATATGGCACCATCGCTCTGACAACTAAATAATTCCTTATCGTGCGCATTTTTATCTGCGTGTTAATGAATATGAAGAGAGGAACAGAGCAATGGTGGACACACTAGTTGAGGTGGCCAGAAGAGCTCACACGGGTAGAGCAAAGTTACTAGTTGTGGGCGATTTCAATCACAAGGAGATTGATTGGGAAAACCTGGAGCCACATGGGGGGTCCCAAAACATGGAGAGCCAAGATGATTGATGTGGCCTGACGACACTGGAGGACAGGAGGGTTAGGGGAGGCATGATAACGACATACAAAATACTGCGAGGAACTGATAAGATGGACAGAGACAGGATGTTCCAGAGAAGGGACACAGAAATAAGGGGTCTCAATTGGAAGCTGAAGACTCAAAGGAGTCAAAAAGATGTTAGGAAGTATTTCTTTAGTTATAGAGTTGTCAGGAAGGGAAATAGTCTGGCAAGTTAAGTAGTGGAGGCAGGAACCATACATAGTTTTAAGACGAGGTATGATAAAGCTCATGGAGCAGGGAGAGAGAGGACCTAGTAGCAATCAATGAAGAGGCGCGCCCAGGAGCTATGTCTCGACCCCTGCAACCACACATAGGTGAGCATATATATATATATATATATGCAAAAGATCATAATCAGGTGATATCAAATATAAAACAACCATATTATATATATATATATATATATATATATATATATATATATATATATATATATATATATATATATATATATATTGTAACCACGAACGAGTGGTATTGATCAATAATTACACTGACTAGCCAGGGTCGAACCCATGATGTTTTGGCCCGCCTCAGGGTGAGTGAAAACACAAGAAAGGATTGTGTGGTTCAGTGGACTAGAGCGTCATGTGTTTTCGCTCACCAAGAGGCGGGCCAAAGCATCATGGGTTCGACCCTGGCTAGTGCAGTGTAGCTATTGATATATGTATATATATATATATGAAACCACGAAACAAGTGGTTTTGAATCATTTACCAAACTGTGGCAGGCCAGGATTCGATCCCACGACACATTGTCCCGTCTCAAGAGGCCACAACAGTAGGGACAATGTGTCGTGGGGTCGAATCCTGGCTTGCAGCAGTTTGGTAAATTATTGAAAACCACTTGTTTCGTGGTTTCATTGTTCTTTAGACAGCTTGTGGAGGCGGGTATTCAAACAGGAGGAGGCTGAAATTAATTAAATCAGATTACCCTCCCTATTTACCCAGGTGCTGTATGACCCTTACAGGTTTAGTGATTCCATATGACTGTAGAAAGTTTGCGGTTGGCTAATGTATGTTGTGGTCGCCAGAGCGAGAGGGCGGACAGTTTCCAGAGTGTGTTAGTGGTGGTGCGTCTCGCTAACTTCTTCGGCCTCATGCCCCTCTCCATCAAGGACTCCACCTTCAGGTGAGTCTGTAACCCATCCTTTATTCTTTCTTGCACCATTTGTCAGGAACTGCACGCTCGAATTGTTTACCATAATTAACACACATGTTTTTTATTTCTATACTGTCAGGTAATTATAAATAAATATTTGGTTATTTAATTAAACTAATGTAACATAACATAATTGGTAAACTGTGTAGGTGTTGCAGGTTGACTGAGCTACCCAAGTACACAGTGACACTGTGCATCTTTTAATGCATTTTAGTGTGTATATTTCTGCATAATCTACACATGTACACTGTCCACCAGTTTACTGGGTCAGTGGTACGACCACCATCTCTACCCCTCAGTCTTACTACTAATTATAGTGCTCGTAATATGTGAGAACTTAGGGATAGTTGGGATTGTTTAGGTTAGGTATGGTTGAATTAGTTTGTCGTAAAATAACCCAAGGAAATGCTGATGAGTTCTTGATCCAAGAAAGTAGAAATGTCCTCCCTTTCATTGGACCGAAATTGATTGGCTCCCATTCCCAGCTTGCTATATGATCCCTATGGGCTTAGCGCTTTCCTCCCGACTATATATATTGGATAATCAGTGCAAGTATAAAACCAGTCTTGAACTTATTAGAAAGCTACGTATTCGACTCAACTTGGGTAGCAACTGAATGCCTAAACATCTACAACTCTCTACCAGACAATTCTAAAAATTCTACATCAAAATGTTAAAACATATTGTTATATGAACCTCCAATACTTAATGTCATTTAAAATAATTGCTTATAAATGCCTATTTTTTTTTGGCAATTTTAGCTGGCGAGGGTAGGCGTTGACCATATGTACTTGTCACCTCAGGACGACTGACCCATCTTGATCTTTCTCATATAGACAGAAAGATCAATTAGGCTGTACATCACCTCACCTTGTGTGCATTCTCCATTTTACAACCGATCCCTCCATAACCTGAATCACATATAGCCCTATATTAACAACAATTATATCCAAGGATTTTCTGAGTATAGTGTACGTCTCCAGCGAGACTAAACTTTTCCAGGTAATAATAATTACCTCAAGGATTACTTAATCATGGGCGTTAGGACGTGTATCAACAATATACAATTCAACATCGTGAGGTCTCGTTAAAATAATTCTCTGTTGAGTTGCCCAACCTGCAGCCCATTAACCTATCTGACCTGCGTCATAATACAATTTTTTTGCTTATACTGCTACGTAATTTCGACTAATACTCGAGTCACTTCCAGTTTTGTCAACGAGGATATATTGTATGTACTCCGTTTTACCACATCATGAATGATCAGATCCGGCTAGAACATCGCCCTCGACCGTCTGTATTGATGGCTGATTTGTCTTATCATAATTTTTCAGCTGACAATCTCTTACAATAGAGTCGACAACGCAGTCATGTCTTGTTCATGCACTCGGGAGCACGTCTGGAGTATATGGCCCAAGGTTTCCCTTTGGCCACATCCTGCATATTGTACATTGTACACTCTCCTACTGTAGCCTTGCGTGTTTTTGTGAGCATCAAATTATATTTTATTACTAGGGCATCAATATAATCAGTACCTCTTCATCAGCGCTGTAACACCTCTCATCTAATTATGGACTTGTTGTACAAAGACTTGTTCCTTCAAGCCTGCAACATCTACTGAGGATACCAGAGATGGCTGCCACTTCCTGGCCTCTTTCTTCCCGGTTTGTACATGGCTGTTAGTAATCTTCCTCTCTCCAGTCCTCATATTATTTGTGGTGTTTGAGTGCACCGTCAATGCTTACAGCAATTTCATGCTATTCGCTATAGAGCGAGTTAAGTCGAAGTCTTCGGAGTATTGGAACCCTGGTCGAGAGGTAGGTTCATCCCAGCCCACCACTAGCAACAGGAGCAGAGAAGGCCCCCTAGAGGGGTGTTCTTTGGAAACTTAAGCCACTTTCTTATTTTATCTCAAACCATTTTATTGGCTGCTTTCAACGTGGTATGATAGCCTACATCATCCTCGTATTAGATGCTGATTTAGTAAATATTTTCGTTGTTGTGGAATTTGTTCTAGGTGCCTCAGTTTCTGGTGAAACTTCTCAGATTTCTTTTCCTCTTCCCAAGGTCAAGAAATTTTTTATTTTTTTTATTAACACATCGGCCGATTCCCACCAAGGCAGGGTGGCCCGAAAAAGAAAAACTTTCATCATCATTCACTCCATCACTGTCTTGCCAGAAGGGTGCTTTACACTACAGTTATAAAACTGCAACATTTACACCCCTCCTTCAGAGTGCCGGCACTGTACTTCCCATCTCCAGAACTCAAGTCCGGCCTGCCGGTTTCCCTGAATCCCTTCATAAATGTTACTTTGCTCACACTCCAACAGCACGTCAAGTATTAAAAACCATATGCCTCCATTCACTCCTATCAAATACGCTCACACATGCTTGCTGGAAATCCAAGCCCCTCGCACACAAAACTTCCTTTACCCCCTCCCTCCAACCTTTCCTAGGCCGACCCCTACCCCGCCTTCCCTCCACTACAGATTTATACACTCTCGAAGTCACTCTGTCTCGTTCCATTCTCTCTACATGTCCAAACCACCTCAACAACCCCTCCTCAGCTCTCTGGACAATCGTTTTGGTAATCCCACCTCCTCCTAATTTCCAAACTCCGAATTCTCTGCATTATATTCACACCACACATTGACCTCAGACATGACATCTCCACTGCCTCCAGCCTTCTCCTCGTTGCAACATTCATCACCCATGCTTCACACCCATATAAGAGCGTTGGTATAACTATACTCTCATACATTACCCTCTTTACTTCCATGGACAAGGTTCTTTGTCTCCACAGACTCCGAAGTGCTCCACTCACCCTTTTCCCTCATCAATTCTATGATTCACCTCATCCTTCATAGACCCATCCACCGACATGTCCACTCCCAAATATCTGAATACATTCACCTCCTCCATACTCTCTGCCTCCAATCTGATATCCAATCTTTCGTCACCTATTCTTTTGTTATCCTCATCACCTTACTCTTTCCTATATTCACTTTCAATTTTCTTCTTTACACACCCTACCAAATTCATCCACCAACCTCTGCAGCTTCTCTTCAGAATCTCCCAAAAGCACAGTGTCATCAGCAAAAAGCAACTGTGACAACTCCCACTTTGTATTTGCTTCTTTATCTTTTAGCCCAACACCTCTTGCCAAGACCCTCGCATTCACTTCTCTTACAACCCCATCTATAAATATATTGAACAACCACGGTGACATCACACATCCTTGTCTAAGGCCCACTTTTACTGGGAAATAGTCCCCTTCCCTCCTACACACTCTAACCTGAGCCTCACTATCCTCATAAAAACTCTTCACTGCTTTCAGTAACCTTCCTCCTATTCCATACACCTGCAACATCTGCCACATTGCCCCCCTATCTACCCTATCATACGCCTTTTCCAAATCCATAAATGCCACAAAAACATCTTTACCCTTATCCAAATACTGTTCACCTATATGTTTCACTGTAAACACTTGGTCTACACACCCCCTACCTTTCCTAAAGCCCCCTTGTTCATCTGCTATCCTGCTTTCTGTTTTACTCTTAATTCTTTCAATAATAACTCTACCATACACTTTACCAGGTACACTCAACAGACTTATTCCCCTATAATTTTTGCACTCTCTTTTGTCCCCTTTGCCTTTATACAAAGGAACAATACACGCTCTCTGCCAATCCCTAGGTACCTTACCCTCTTCCATACATTTATTAAATAATAGCACCAACCACTCCAAAATTATATCCCCACCTAATTTTTATGAACTATTCTTAACTTCAGGATAGCACACTTTTGTTGGTATATCTCCAGATCCGCTGCCGCAAGATCCTTCAACTGGGCCTTCAGGCTGAGTCTGTCTCTGCCAACAGACCGATATCGTCAGCAAATACCAAAGCAGAGACCCAGCCATCATACCCTTGTAGTGTCTTTCCATAATGCTCGTCTAATGCCATAAGGGCTTCATTTGTTATCAGGTTGAATACAATACACGAGAGGATCCACCCTGCTTCATACCTCTATTAATATGTCCCCGTTTTTCCGAGTACTACTATTGTCGTATCCACGTAAGTAGACATATTTGGTAACAAGAGTTGGGACATGGAAATTTCGTAACTCTCTTAGCACTGATGAATTATTTATTGAGTCGTACGCATTTTTCTTCACTTCAAAAAAGAACGCAGACTTTATCGTCTTACTTTCACTGAGGATGGCATCGAACAGCATGATATTTTGTGCTAACCCATTCATAGGCAGAAAAGCTTTATGCAGGGTGAAGTGGTATTCACTTCACCGCGGGTTCGAACCCCACCCGTGGTATGGTTTGTTTGCAATCGTGTCATTACGATTTCGTGATTCATGTTGACGGCTTTGAAGGGGACTTGAGCTAGAGTTCGTCACGGCCATGCTAGCGGGAGATTCGTCTGTAAAAATTTGCATTTGTGGACACAGTGGTGGACGTTGACCCTCGAAACCCTCTCCAGGTAGGTCTGTATACAGAGTAAATGTAGAAATAAAGAAGACCCGGGCGAACCTACAACAACAATAAAGATTATTATGCTCTCACTACTAATACAATGCTATATTACATCCAGGTTCGTGTGGCTAAGCCTCCTGACGGGGTACGCTCTGGTGGTATCGTTGCTGATGACGGGGTTTGTAGTGGTGAGGATCGTGGGGATCTTGGCACTGCATGAAAACCAAGAGGACTGGGTGCCGCTCCTCACTGGCACCGTCTTCTACCTCCTAGGCCCCACAGGATCCATTCTTCTGTTGCGCTTCGCTAGGGAGGTTCCCAACCTCATAATCAGGTCGGTGGAAAAATAAACGATGCAATCCCGTACCTTCTTGAATTGATATTATTACTGTTATTAATTATTATTATAATTATTGTTATTGTTTAATTATTATTAACATTAACATTAATTATTCATGGGGTCATATAACGCATGCGAACAATAGGTAACCAGGTTTGTTCTATGGAAGAAGAGGAGTAGCTTCAATTCTTTGGCTCAAGACCATCCGCCAGCAACAAGGTATTCTCCCACCCCTTTGAAGAGGCCACTTCTGTAAAACATTGGCCAAGAAATAAGGAAAGACAAAGGTGTGTATTGACGATTGCGAGACTCTAGCCTCCAGCCTTGCCCACTCCCACCCAGTTACTTAGTCACTATAAATCCCTGTCTCGTAGGGCTTATTACACCTACCTTTCATACCGTGTATAAAATCTTCTGATAAACATATGACTTATTGACTTCTTTAGATATCATCTTTGTTTTCTTGTTCACAGTTCCCTGTCAGTTTTATTGGTCTTCTGAGTATCATGTAGGTCATGATCATCGTCTTCGCTGGTTTTCTAATGTATTGTAAGATTTTGTTCCTTTAGTCCTTCATCGGTGATGCATCTCAGCCACCCGGCTACTCTAGTAACAAATTTTCGGACTTTCTATAGCAAACATCCTAGTTGGATGGATCTTATTGAAGCTAGCTGGCCCAGTGGCTTACGCGACGGTCTGGAGTTTTGAGACTCTCTGACCGCGGGCTCGAACCCCACCCGTGGTATGGTTTGTTTGCAATCGTGTCATTACGATTTCGTGAGTCATGTTGGACGGCTTTGAAGGGGACTTGAGCTAGAGTTCGTCACGGCCATACTAGCGGGAGATTCGTCTGTAAAAACTTGCATTTGTGGACACAGTGGTGCCTATACTAACCTTCCTATGGTGTAGAAATATACCTAGTTGGATGAAATTTATTGAAGCTAGCTGGCCCAGTGGCTTACGCGACGGTCTGGAGTTTTGAGACTCTCTGACCGCGGGTTCGAACCCCACCCGTGGTATGGTTAGCCCTGTGAAGCTTGAAAAATTGAAGTCGATCGAATATGGCGATCTCGAGTTGTAAATAACAGTTTTGGAGAAAGAATCCTAAAATGTTAGCGAGAAATGTTACGAAAATAGGAAAGTTTATCTTCATTAAATTTGAAAAACGCTCTGAAAGAGCGTTCCTATTAAATATAATAGGCCGAACTTTCTTATAAATTGGACTTTTCACAATTTTTTTCCAGACTGAAAGATACACTTTTTCTTTATTGACAATCATTTAAAATATTTCAATTTTGATCAAAACTAACTTAGAAACCTCATCTAACCTAACTTAAACTAGCGTATTTTTTATAGCTAAATTTATTTAATGTTAGTTAAAAACAAATATGTATATCTTTTCGTTATGTTCAGAGTTCCACTGCTTTATAGCCAAAACAAATTGTAATTCTGCTAATTCAGCAGAGAACACCCTTGCCGAATAGGCCAAACTCGCCGGTTTGGTTAATACTTGCTTGGTCATCCTCCTCTTTTCTGCAGTTTTGCAAGCTCCTGATGATGTGTTGATTGCAACACGAAAGGCCTAGAACTATCATTCTACTTTCCCCGTGGTTGTTTTGCATATATATATATATAAACAGCTGATAAATATTTGGTTCTGTATTATGTAAATATTTATCTTGTTATTGTTGCAATGTTCATTCTATAAACAATGTTGAAATGTCATATTTTAGGTTTTTCCATATTATACATGTACATTACACGCCTATCAATGTACCTTGGATGTTGCGAATCACTTGACAGAATGTTTTACGTGGAGACGGGTGGGATGTACTCACCTATTTGTGGTTACAGAGGTCGATTCATAGCTCCTGGTCCCGTCTCTTCACTGATTGCTACTAGGTCCTCTCTCTCTCTCCCTGCTCCATGACCTTTAACAAACCTCGTCTTAATTAAAGCTATGTATGGTTCCTGCCTCCACTACATCACTTACCAGACTATTCCACTTCCTGACAACTCTATGACTGAAGAAATACTTCCTAACATTCCTTTGACTCATAGGAGTCTTCAACTTCCAATTGTGACCCCTTGTTTCTGTGTCCCATCTCTGGAACATCTTGTCTCTGTCGTGCAGACGTCGCTGCACGACTCAACAGAATAATAAGGCACAATACCGTGACTGGAACAATACACAAATAACTCGCACATAGCCGACTGAAACATATGGCAACGTTTGGTTCCAACTTGGGAACTTATGACGACCGAAACGTCGTCATGAGTTTCAGTCTCCTATGTGAGGGTTATTTTTGTATGAAAACTTGTGCAATATTTTCCCAAAATATGATAGATGCGGGTCAGCACTAACCTGAAAATAATGTTGCAGTATCTAATTTCACTGTCCACCAATATTTCGCACCTGTTTGCACCTACTCTCTCTCTCTTTGCTGATACTGTTCTGGATTTTTAGTCCCATTTATATACATTTTACAGTGTTTTTCTGTGTTTTTATAGTGCTTTTTACATTATGTATATATCAGTATAAATACTTACCCCTTATATCTACGTATACTGTTAGTATATTTTTATTTCATCATTGATGTAACAGTGTGTCAGCTGTGTTACCTTACTCACAAATTCTACATATTTTTCTTAGTCACTGATAAAATACGATAATAATAATGATTACATTTAGATACCATTTATCTGTAGCTGGTAGAAGGAGCAGAAGATAAATTGCTTTCTTTGTGTAACTAAATAATTAAACTGTAATTTAAGAGAGTGATTGAATAAGTGAAAGCGTTTTCTTCTTTGCTGGGACACCCTACTCGAAGTACTCTGTTCCCCATATTAAAATCAACTATCAAGAGGAATTTAGCGCCGTATCAATATTATTATTTATGTTTTTTCCTTGTCAATTAGTTGCAGTAATAAGTTTTGCTGAGTTGAAATATAGAAGCTAAGAAGTTAGAAGGGTTACCGATACATGAAATTATGTTGTGATTGTGCTAGGCTGTGAGTGTACTGGTACTAGGCTGTGAGTGTACTGGTACTAGGCTGTGAGTGTACTGGTACTAGGCTGTGAGTGTACTGGTACTAGCTGAGTGTACTGATACTAGGCTGTGAGTGTACTGGTACTAGGCTGTAGGTACTAGGTACTAAGGCTGTGAGTGTACTGGTACTAGGCTGGAGTGTACTTACTAGGCTGTGAGTGTACTGGTACTACGCTGTGAGTGTACTGGTACTAGGCTGAGTGTACTGGTACTAGAACGTTCAAAACAAGAGATACCAAGCCAATGATGATCCTTTTCAAATCACTTGTTCTCTCTAGGCTGGAACACTGCTGTACATTAACATCTCCGTTCAAAGCAGGTGAAATTGCAGATCTAGAGTGTACAGAGAACCTATACTGCACATATAAGTTCAATCAAACACCTCAACTACTGGGAACGCTTGGAAGCACTTGACTTATACTCGCTGAGATGCAGGCGAGAGAGATATATCATAATCTACACTTGGAAAATCCTAGAAGGAATGGTCCCGAATCTGCGCACAAAAATAACTCCCTACGAAGTAAAAGACTGGGCAGGAGGTGCAAAATACCCCCAATGAAAAGTATGGGCGCCATTGGTACACTAAGAGAAAACACCATAAGTGTCCGGAGCCCAAGATTGTTCAACAGACTCACATCATGCATAAGGGGAATTACCAATAGGCCCCTGGCTGCCTTCAAGAGGGAGCTGGACAGATACTTAAAGTCGGTGCCGGATCAGCGGGGCTGTGATTCGTATGTTGGACTACGTGCGGCTAGCAGTAACAGCCTGGATGATCAAGCCCTGATCCACCGGAGGCCTGGTCGTGGAACGGGCCGCGGGGACGTTGATTCCCGGAATATACTCCAGGTAGGCTGTGAGTGTACTGGTACTAGGCTGTGAGTATACTGGTACTAGGCTGTGAGTGTACGGGTACTACACTGAGTGTACTGATCCTAGGCTGAGTGTACTGGTACTAGGCTGTGGGGGAATTGGTACTAGGCTGTGAGTGTACCGGTACTAGGCTGTGAGTGTACTGATGCTACACAGTGAATGTACTGGTATTAGGTGACGAGAGTGCTGATGCTAGGCTGTGAGTGTAGTGCTACTAGGCAGTGAGTGTATTGGTGCGAGGACGTGAGTGTGCTGATGCAAGGCTGTGAGGGTACTGGAATTAGGCTGTGAGTGTACTGACACGAGATTGTGAGTGTACTGATACTAGGCTGTGAGTGTACTGATACTAGGCTGTGAGTGTACTGGTGCTAGGCTGTGAGTGTTCTGGTACTAGGTTGTGAGTGAACTGATACTAGGCTGTGAGTGTACTGACGCTAGGTTGTGAGTGTACTTATACTAGGTTTTGAGTGTACTTATGTGTTGTGGGGTTCTTTTCATAGATTTGGTAATATTAACAGACGATGAGCTTGGATTTTGGTAGCGTTTAATGAGGCGTTGGATATATGGGAGCTGAGAGCCTATGCCTGTGTCCGTCTATCCTGCACTGAGTCTCGATGGTAACTGAACACTAGGCCGCCTGGCGCTGAGGCATTCAAAAGGCAGGCCTATCATTGGCTGATGCCAGATCACATGGGCAGAGGTTGGAAATCACGTGAACAGCCGTGATGCAGCCGTTATAAGTACAACCCGTACAGCTCGGGCATGCTACGTATGGCGTCTCGACATACAACTACACAAACTAAGGACAACAGGCAACAACTTTCAGCTGATTCTATACAATGTCAAAGTACACAACAGTTAACATTATACTTCACATGGATATTATCGTGACGGAACAATCTACATTACTATATGATGCATCTTGATACATAGGAATTAATTAAATGAGCTCATTCAAGAATATCATGATAAAAGGGATAAAAAAAAATTTAATTTGTTCGATCGAACTGTCTTCATGTGATCTACGAATTCTGAGGAAATATATTTACAAGAAGGTAGTGATTAACAGACAAGGTAGATATGGTGCACACAAATCTATACTGTTAATTCTCAGAACTCGGAGAGAACGTGAACACACAAAAAAAAAATTTGAGTAATACTAAGTAGATATTATAACACACAGTTAAACGCTTACTACATATTTATCTATACAGGTTATTTACATTTAACCCCAACTCTGCTAGGGTGAGATTGATATAGGCTGTATAATTATCATCTCTGGGTGGATCAAACTCTGTTACAATAGGTAACTCAACTTCTGATTGAGGAGGATCTACACTGGTATCTACAAATCATACTTGAGGACTTCTCAACACTTGGCGTGTACGTAGGGAATAACGACATTCAGGTTGATCTGACTGACCATTAGAGGTAGAGGGTACAGCAACAGGAGAATTATCAGATTCTATCTCACTTGTCTGATTATTAGGGGTGACAGGGACTTCGTCATCATCATCGCATACTAACTTCATATGATCTAAATGCGATTCTTTAAACTAACCCGTGCTAATTTCTCTAACTTTATACTTGTTGCCATTAATATGTTCGACTACTCTATAAGGACCAACGAACTTTTGATCCAGTTTTGGCATTGCTGACGTTTTGTTAAAGTTGAACAACATGACTCTGGACCCTACTTGAACTTTAGTCGGTTTAGCTTTAGTATTAGTTACTTTAGTAAATTCTGCTGTTGACTTATGAAGTGTTTCACGTATTCTTCTGAAAACACACTGAGCTTGGCTGGTACGAGTTGCTATGAAATCATCAGGGTTATACGACGGTTTTGGATTAGAATATAACAACTCATAAGGCAAACGCTTGTCAACACCATACAAGGCGTAATGCGGCGTATCACCTATAGAAGCATTGAAAGCAGAATTTATAGCACATTGAACATCAGGTATAACTTCATCCCAGGTTGAACTATTGGGATTAACAGTGGCTCTCAAGACATCGAGTACCTTTTTATTAGTTCTTTCTGCTAAACCATTGCTGGCAGGATGGTGTGGAACAATGGTAGATTTAGTAATCTTATACAAGGCACATAGGTTTTCTAGAATCTCGTTACAAAATTCACCTCCATTATCTGTTATGAGGGACTTAGGAGTGGTATGTCTACAGATTATACGTTCCTTAAACACTTTAGCTACTGTCTCGGCAGTCTTGTCTGGAATAGGAACTAACTCACAATATCTGGTGAAATGATCGACCATCACACACAGATGTTTATTGCCTTGCGTTGTACATTGAAAATTAGTTAGCAGATCTATTGCAACTCTTTCCCATGGCTCACTAGTAGTGGGATACATCTGGATAGGATTGGGACTCGTGACATTACCTTTATGTTTCAAATAGACACTACATTTCTTAACATACTCAGTAATATCGGTAGACATACGAGGCCAAAAGTATTTCAATCTGGCTTGTTTCACAGAACGATCCATACCAGGATGTGCAACATCTGGTACATCGTGAACTAGCTGCAAGGCTACTTTCACTAGTGACTGTGGAATTACTAATTGGTATACTCTTCTACTAGGATTACCCAACTCGGTAGTGCGATACAGTAATTCTTGGTTCATGACAAAGTCACTAATGGGTGCTGGTTGCTTCACAGAGAGAATAAGGGCATTTGGAACATTAGAGCACTGAATGCCGTCATTAGCTACACTACTGTAAGGTAAGTGAGACATACTTGCAATGAAAATTGCACAAAGACTAACCCAGGTGGCTTTTTGTACAATAAGCCACAGGAATGGTGAAGATCACTCTGACAAGCGTCCAACTTGTAGCACAGAGCGATTGGAGACAAAACTGCACGGAACTGGCTTGCTGAAGAAACGACTGGCTTACTTGTATAACTGGCTTTCCTGAAGAAGCTGGCTTAGCTCTTAGGACTGGTAAACCTGAATTCTCTTACTTGCACACAGCAGTGAGATGCAGGATGGATGACAAGAGACAGACTGGATGACTGCAGGCTTGGCTTAGGCTCTTCCCATAAACTGGCTTACTTGTTGGCTTAATTGCAAAACCCAGATCAACTCTTCGGAGGTTTACTTGCAATTAGAAGCCAGAAGACTGGAGACACTGCTTCAGAAGAGTCTTGGATGACGACACGGGTGAGGGGAAGGTGAGTCGCTGGCGACGGTTGATATTGACGCTGGAGGCACTGAACACCGGCTCTTCCTCTTCTCGTTAAATCTGCTCAGATTACACAAAATCTAGGCCCACAAGCTGTCACCATTTGTGTTGTGGGGTTCTTTTCATAGATTTGGTAATATTAACAGACGATGAGCTTGGATTTTGGTAGCGTTTAATGAGGCGTTGGATATATGGGAGCTGAGAGCCTATGCCTGTGTCCGTCTGTCCTGCACTGAGTCTCGATGGTAACTGAACACTAGGCCGCCTGGCGCTGAGGCATTCAAAAGGCAGGCCTATCATTGGCTGATGCCAGATCACATGGGCAGAGGTTGGAAATCACGTGAACAGCCGTGATGCAGCCGTTATAAGTACAACCCGTACACTTATACTAGGCTGGGAGTGTACTGACGCTAGGTTGTGGGTGTACTGATGCCAGGTTTTGAGTGTACTGATGCTAGGCTGTGAATGTACTGACACCAGGTTGTGAGTGTACTGACACCAGGTTGTGAGTGTACTGACACCAGGTTGTGAGTGTACTGACGCTAAGTTGTGAGTGTACTGACGCTAGGTTGTGAGTGTACTGACGCTAGGTTGTGAGTACTGACGCTAGGATGTGAGTACTGACGCTAGGTTGTGAGTGTACTGACGCTAGGTTGTGAGTGTACTGACGCTAGGTTGTGAGTGTAGTGACGCTAGGTTGTGAGTGTACTGACGCTAGGTTGTGAGTGTACTGACGCTAGGTTGTGAGTGTACTGACGCTAGGTTGTGAGTACTGACGCTAGGATGTGAGTACTGACGCTAGGTTGTGAGTGTACTGACGCTAGGTTGTGAGTGTACTGACGCTAGGTTGTGAGTGTAGTGACGCTAGGTTGTGAGTACTGACGCAAGGTTGTGTGTGTACTGACGCTAGGTTGTGAGTACACCGACACCAGGTTGTGAGTGTACTTACGCTAGGTTGTGAGTGTACTTACACTAGGTTGTGAATGTACTAACACCAGCTGAGTGTTGCAGGTGGGCTGGCGTGGAGAAGCGCCTCGGTCATGTGGGATCATCAAGGATAAAGGTGTTGATATGCGCCAGCTTGATCATGGTGTCCGCTGCAGGGGAGACCACTGTCTCCCTCTTCTTTAACATCCCCCTCAACTGCACAGTCGACTTCAGGACGTAAGTGAATCCAGTGTCCACAACCGACTAAACCCCGATGTAAGCCACGTAAATACGAAATTCTTGCCTGATATTTCAAGAATATTAGTAAAGACCTTTATAATACTGCAAATTAACCACAGAATAATAAAAGAAATCTTAATTTTGCAAATGAGCTCTTGCGTATTACAAATGATCCTCGGAATATTGCAAATGAGCCCTAGCTTGACATATTAAATTTGACACATGTGCAGCATATGGGTATCTTTATTTGTAGACGTTTCTCCAACCAGTGGCTTTTTGAACACAGTGCATGGACATAACTAGAAGACTGAAAAGAAGAGGCAATCAGACCCTCTGCAAGGCTGAGGGTTTCATTACCTCTTCTACTGTCTTCAGTTTATGTCCATGTATTGTGTTGATAAAGCCACTGGTTGGCAAAACGGTTGGCAAACCTGCCTCGCATGGGCCAGTAGGCCTGCTGCAGTGTTCCTTCTTTCTTATGTTCTTATGTAAATAAAAATACCCAGATGTTACTTATGTGCTTAATTCATTAACTTGAATGTGTGTATCAACTGATATATTGATATTAATTAAACTTGACTTATGTTACTTATGCCTGAAGATACATACTGGGATCCATGATCTTTGTCTTCAACTAAGCAGTGTTTGGAGTCAAAATGATGATATTATTATTATTAGTGTTATTATTAGTATTATTATTATTATTGTAATAAAGATCAATATGTAAGGGGTCCGAACACACACGGGTAGACAGGTGAAAAAATATTCGAAAAAATGAGTTAAACTTACAGAAAAATAGTTCAACATTCTGGCAGGAATGTTTCTAGTAGTTTAACATCAGCCCATACCCATGGTGTGGGCGGTAGCCACACCATACCCATGGTGTGGGCGGTAGCCACACCATTCCTATGGTGTGGGCAGTAGTCAAAAGATTACAGAGGTACATAATGGGTCCAGTGACTGGACCGCAAAGTTTTGATAGCTGAACAAGTTACAGTGGTAATGAACTATTTACATGTTTATATCTTGTCGCAGACATTAATTTGGTCACACTCACACAGAGACATACAAAGTGGTTATGCTTTATTTACAGTGGGCAAAGTCAGGGAATTTTTCCAGAATAATATATCACTATGGATAAAATACTTTGACATTTCTTGGACATTTCTGAGTTGTCTCTAAATTCATTAATTTTATTACATTCCAGTACATAATGACGCAAGGTGTGACAGTTGTCCACAGGCAAAGTTTACATTTCGTTTGATCTACATTGGTGGTGACATAACCTCCCAAAGATACTTGTAACCCATCCGGAACCGGACGGTAGTGACATCCAAGAGTCTGCTTATTTTGTTGGATGCACCATAGACATGTGGCTCCTCCTGCATGATAGAATGATAATAGATGGACTGATTGGTGTCACTCTTCCTCAGTTTTAGGTCAATGAAGTTCAGTCAAAGTTCTTTTCGTATTATTGTTCTCAAACTGCTAACTGACAACCCAAGACTGTAATCTACTCCTTTGAAAGCATATAACTTAGCCAATTAATCAGTTCTATCATGCTTTAAAGACCAGTGTGAGATGGAATCTACAGAAGGTGCACTCGGAATCCACAATCCTACAATACCTGTGTCCGGCTTCTGACATAAGCATACCCCAGATTATACTTAAGGAGCTGAGAGAATTTATGGATCATAGAGAATCGGTTACAATTACAGTGTCAACCTTAGATAAACGGAAGCATTTCAGCGCAAGGAGTAAGGCAAACAGTTCTGTTTGAAGGGTAGAGGCTCAGTTATTGATGTGTGCTCCAATTTCGTTATGACAACAGCAGCACTACCAGCTGCACCAGTGGATTGGTGAACAGAACCATCAACATAAATAATTTGTGAAAGTATGCTGTATGACTAAGTCATCAGTACAGCTTAAGGCATCCTGTTTGGCTTCAAGACAAAGGTTTGGTTGGGATTTAAGATTATTTTTTTCTAGGGAGAAAAGGAAGAGATAGTAGTTTGGAATGGGGTGATATCTCATGCAGCGGGAAGTGCCAATGCTGCCTTATTTGACATAGATCATGTATCTAGTTCATGCGGAGGTCAGTTTATTTTTTTACGATCCATCTGGAGGGGTGTTCACCAGTGCTGAGGAAAGTTTGGAGGGCTTCTGTGCATGGATTTGAATGGGTTTGCCTGAGTATATTGACCCCAATGAGGACATTTATTTCAGTGACACGATCACTGATGCTTGGGATATCAAGTTCTTTCCGCATATTGAGAATTTTGGCAGTACGAGGGCATCCTAGGATGATCCTCATTGCTTCGTTCTGCAGTTTCTCGAGCCCTCCAAGCCTCCTATTTGACTGACACAAGAACAAGTAGTGGTGCGCCATAATCAGCTAATGATTTAATATAAGCAAAATACATTATTTTCACAATTTTAACATTAGTACCATACCTGGCATGAAACCCTGCCACAACTCTAAGTGTTCTCAGCATTTCTTTGTATTGGCGACAAAATCTTGTTACAGAAGGTCCAAGTAATGGGACCTCAAAGCCTAGATACCCGTATCTGGTTACATATTTTAGTCGAGATCCATCATGCAACTGGATCCTGCAGACTACTCTTCTCTGTCGAGGACATCTCTTAAGTATCTTTATTTTCTCAGTAGAGATAATCAACCCCAGGTCCTGACATGAGGCTAGTACATGGTTAAGCATGTTTTAGGTGTTGGAGATTTCAGTGGTGTGAATCACTATATCATCAGCAAAGCTAATCATATAATGATCGGTCTGGCTAGGCTGGGCTGGCTAGCTTGATCGCTAGCGCTAGGCTAGCTAGCTACACCGCTAGTGCACTCAGCTCACATACTGAGGTCCAGAAGTCGATCCCCGGTACGGTGAAAACATTAGGACTTGTTTCCTTAAAACAACTGCTGTCCATATTCACCCATCAGTAAAATAGGTACCTGGGTGTTAGTCGACTGGTGTGGGTCGCACCGACTGGTGTGGGTCGCACCATTGGGACAAAATTGACCTAATTTGCCCGAAATGTTCTGCATAACAAGGGGCTTTCTATATACATAGTAGTATGCCATTGATGTCAGCTAGGCCTGTATATCTTGCACATGTACTTGTAGAAATAAAGATTATATTATTTTATTATTAATAATTAGAATATTGAATAAGGTGGGACTAAGCACCCCTCCCTGTGGGATTCTTATTCAAAGTCTTTCGTTACATTTCTGTGCCCTTAGAACAACACAGAAAATTTTCTGTTGGATAGGTTGCCTTTAAAGTTTAATACATCGGAGAAGTCCTTCTCCTACATCGATGTTTCTACAGCGTATTATAGTCACTACATTTTTTTGATGACGCCGCAGTTATTTTTTTGTATTTTCCATACAATATATTAAAATCGCCATTTGGCATCGTTACAAAGTAGGAGGAACTATGGCAGACAAAGAGAAGCAAAGAACTCCCTAAGAAGGCTTCTCAATAGTGATGGAGACTCCATACTATTAAAAAAGTTTTTTGATCATCACTTTTCATGGATCAAATTTAATGGCTTTGGTGGTATTTAAGCTGTTATTGACATTTAATTTATGTTATCTACTGCACGTTTTTACAATGGATATTGGACAAAAACCCCGGGATAAACAACACCAAACATGTTTCGTAACGCTCCAATAATAAAAATTATACGTATATTCAGAGGAGTGGTTGGAGGCTGAACACTAAAGCAGTGTAGGCGTAAAATTATAATTTTACGTTCTCTCTGGTTTACTAACACCAGAGAAAACGTGTGCATCAAGGGGGCAACTGTAGAAGAACACTCTTCAATAGCGAGATTCTAAAAAAAATAAAAAAAATAAAAAAAAATTATTTGCTCCCAGGTAACACGCTGGGCCGCGTTTTCCTCTGCATCTCGGAAGTTATTGATATATTTATTAAAACAGCTTCATTAATAATGAACGAATTGAAAGGATTTTCACAACAATCATTCAACAATTATAACAACGAATATTTTATAAACCCCAATTTTTGACATTTTTTTTTTTTTTTGGGGGGGGGGGAGGGGGGGGGTATAGCGCAGATGTTTTACTAAATTTCAAAAACTTACAAATACTATTTTTGAGGGGATGAAAATGAGGGCTATTACAGTATTTCAAACCAGAAAATCGGTTAAGCATTGTTTAATCAGTAGGGAGTGTCGAAAAGACTTTGTCAAATGCCACTAATGAGCCTGCATGATGCCAAATCCAGTTTTCAGTTTTTTTTTCATTTGTTTGTTGGCCGATCTTAAATATTTTTTTAAAATGAATGAAATCGAACGATAAATAAAGTACATGTTTTTAGATCCCCCTTTTTAAGGAAAAAAATCAGATATGATAATAGGAGAAGGATAGATCTAATACGTTGGATCAAGAGCCTTTCACTAGCAGTATTATAATAGTAATATTAATTTCATCAGTCCCTAAAGTCATCGTAAATAAAAATAATGATAATAAAGCAACTTCAATACACAAATAACCCACACATACCTGGAGTATACTTGGAGAGGGTTTCGGGGGTCAACGCCCCAGCGGCTCGGTCTGACACTGGCCTCATGGTGGATCAGGGTCTGATCAACTAGGCTGTTACTGCTGGCCACACGCAAACTGACGTAAGCAGGCACTGGACAGGCACCTAAAGTCGGTACCTGACCATCATACATTGACCAAGGTTCAATAAGATAGCCCAACAAACAACTGAGAAAAATAATAATTCCCAAAATACATATATGGCAACACTTACTGTCGTAGTGGCACTGCGAGAAGCTGTTTGGGCACTCCCAGATGATAAAACATTGGTAATCCCAAGTTATCACGATTGTAATTACTGTAATTTATCGTATTTTCATTCTTAAAAAAAATAAAGTTAGAATGGTTTTGACATTTAGCAAAATATCCGCCTTTTACCCTCACACAAATAAAAACAAATTGCGATATTTCAAAAAGCGAAGCACCAGTTTGTAAAACAATCAGTCTTTTATGTTGTCTTTGAAATTCATTGCATTCCTATCATTATTAATGACTGTTGGGAAAGTAAAGAGAGAGGAAGACAGTACCTGTAAGGATATAGAAATGCAAGACAATGCACTAGATGGAGATAGTGGTCTTGGTATTTGAAGAAACAGGTGAAGTCCAAGATACACAAGATCCAGAAACACAACACAGCAATACCGCTGTAAATGGAAAAAAAGGGAATGATACTTCGGGGAATGGTGTTGATACATTACCATTAATAACTGATGGTGGTATTTGTAAGGTGTTGGGAGCTGTTAGAGGATTAAATACTGTTCATTATGTTCATTCATTTATAACTTTGTTTTTGTTGTTGTTGAGCCGGGCAGTGGAGAGTACACTTGTTGCTGTTACTCTGGCTTTCATTAACCTACAACCATAACAATACTGATGCTAGTACAGATGCTGTAAGTAATGGGAAGTCAGGAAAAACTGCACCAGTAGGGAACCCAACCAGTATTAAGAATAATGGTCTGTCTTTGTCAGAAAGTTGAGTGGGCAACATTTGGGGAAAAGGGGGAGGCAGGTTTAATGACAAAAATTAAAAATGAGAATTTTTTTCTTACTGAAAAAAAAACAATACATAAACCTGGCTATCTTTCAGTGCAATCCGTTTGTTCATACCATTTTTCTAAGTATTTTTATAGCAATTTTAAATTATGTTCAGTGATGTCATCAAAAGGGCACACTGCCATATTGTATTATATTTTTTCGAATATTATTAGTTTTGAGTCAGTTCTTAGAAAACAGACATACTATATGGCATCTTTTCTCAACCTCCAACGTGGCTCAGGACAGTGGCTGCTCTCAGTTTCCCTTCTGATGCGAAGTTAGTTTAAGGTGTCCCGCAGCTCGATCGTTAGCGCACTCAGCTCACACACTGAGGTCCGGGGTTCGAATCTCCTCCGGTACGGCTGGAAAACATTAGTGATATGTTTCCATTGGACACCTGCTGTTCACCCATCAGTTTAAAAAACTGGGTGTTAGTCGACTGGTGTGGGTCGCATCCTGGGACAAAACTGACCTAATTTGCCAGAAATGCTCAGCATAACAAGGGGCTTTCTATATAGTATTATGTCATTGATGTCAGCTAGGCCTGTATACCTTGTACATGTACTTGTAGAAATAAAGATATTATTATTATTATTATTATTATTATTATTATTATTATTATTATGTTGCTCGTTTATCTGGCTCATGGTGTTTCATATCCGTAGATTGTATATATAATATTTTTTCTCATTTTTCTCAAAAGTAAGTTATTCTCATTGTAGTATTAATTTTTCAATTATTTATGGATATACTGAATGATTTTTGCACACCTTATTGATCAATCATGGTTTTACAAAGAATCAATGTTTTTGCAATAGCCTTTATCATTTGTGTTCTTTTTATTTTTCCCAAAAAATTCTTAAAAAAAAAAAAATTCAACATTTTCTTAAAATATAAGATAGTGACATTTCGGTCATATTCTTTTGGGTGATTGTTCCTTAGCCTTTTATTATTCATGTAAAAGTGACTAGATCATTTTACATCTTACCAGTATTGCGAACTCGATACTAGAGTGATGCCACATCAAAAATGGAATTATTATTTTTTTCTATATTTTTAGTCAAACTTCAAAACCTTCGAAGTATAGACAAATGAATACCTTCTTAATTTACAGTAAAAAAATTATTGAAATCAGAGTAATATTTAAAAAAAACGGCTGAAACCTGCAACCCCCCCCCAAAAAAAAAAAAAATGGAGTAGTGTAGCAGCACAATGTTGATGTATCCATTTTTGCATAAATAAAAAAAGCCATTCAGGCTCCTGTAGTGCCACTTTCATATTGTATCTAAATTTTGAACTCATTAATACTGTTTCCCAATTTAGGTTCGATTTCGTGGCTCAAGTATAGAGTTTTACCACTTTTTTCTCTGCTCATGTTTCTTGTGAGTTACTTTGAAGCTATAACTTAGATTCGGCTCTCTTTCATTCACTTCTTCCTTGTTCAGGTTCCTGAAGTGTTATGTGGTATGTGGCCACAGGTATGAGACCAAGCTCTTGGGCTATTCAGACACTATAGGGATCCTCATCCTGATCATCAACAAGTACGCCACTGTAGTGTGGAACTTTATTGACGTCCTCATCGCATCCATCGCTATCATCCTCAATAGACACTTCCGCCTCTTCAACATGCGACTCAAAACCGGTGAGAAAGAAGAGAAGGTGAGATTTCTTTTCAGATTTAGAGAATGTTTCACATTTTCCTGGTTTCTTGAGAACCACAAAAGTTATGTTTTCTTTTTCCTACTTGTCTGGAGCGCTGCCCCATGAAGTTCTTCATTCTGTAAAACATCTGGGGAAGCTTTAAGCTAAAAGAAATGACTCTAGTTTAAGTTAGATTAGGTTAGGTCTACTGTATATATATATATATATATATATATATATATATATATATATATATATATATATATATATATATATATATATAAATTTGTCGTGCCGATTAGGTAAAACTGGTCAATTAGCAAGAACTCATCTAAAATTAAGTCCTTTCTAAAATTTTCTCTTATACGTTTAAAGATATATTTTTTCATTTATGTTAATGTAAGAATTTATAATTTTGTACAAAGAGAAACTTTGAAAACCTACCTAACCTTATTACAACAAGAGCAATTTAATTTAGCCTAACCCAACTAAATATATTTTAAATACGTTAACATTAATTTAATAATAAACAAACACAATGAAATATATTTTTTTCGTTATGTTCAGAATGATTTTGCGAAATTATTGCATACACAAATTTTCACATGTCTCATATGGCAAGGTGAGCGTTGCTATTTAAGCCAAAATAGCAAGTTTTACCTAATCGGCACGACATATACTATATATATATATATATATATATATATATATATATATATATATATATATATATATATATTATATATATATATATAATATTCAATAACATCACTGCGACTAGCCAAGGATTCGAACCAATGCTGCTTTGGCCCGCCTCATGTCCTCGGATGACGGTAAAACACCTAGCTTGGCTGGGTGCGTCATTCTTGTAGGATTGCGTGGTTCTGTGGGTTAGAGCGTCATGTGTTTTCGCTCACCATGAGGGGGCCAAAGCAGCATGGGTTCGAATCCTTGGCTAGTCGCAGTGTTGTTATTGATCAATACCACTCGTTCGTGGTTATATATATATATATATATATATATATATATATATATATATATATATATATATATATATATATATATATATATATATAAAATATATATATATATATATATATATATATATATATATATAATATATATATATATATACAAACACTGATCTCTGGCCGAAATAGACTCGAACCTACGAACCTTGTGACAAGGTACGCAATGCTTAACCGACCGTACCACACTGGTCCAATACCTTGGCGCCCAGCTTACGCTAGACGTTGATCCAAGGCAGCCAGCTGGACCTCAGTTTTCGTCACCTCCAAACTCGAACAATTATGTAAGTGTATTTTCGTAAGTGCTTTTGTAAGTGTAATTTTGGGGGTCTGAAATGACTAATCTAATTTACATTTGTCCTTATGGGAACAAATTCGTTTGGTAACGGCACTCAAACAGCATTCTGGAAAGAATTTTCATCGAAAACCGAGGGTCCACTGTATATATATATATATATATATATATATATATATATATATATATATATATATATATATATATATATATATATATATATATATATATACATATACATCGTGCCTAGTAAGCCGAACTTGCTGAATAGGCCTAACTCCCTTAAAAATTGGACTTTTCTAAGAAAATTGTACGGATTGATAGATTTTTCTTCATTTGCAATTATATATAAAATGTTATATTTTATGGACGAAATCTAACTCAGAAACCTCACCTAACCTAACTTAAACTAGCGTAATTGATGGATAAAATGTTGATGGATAGACTTCATGATGTGCAT
The DNA here is from genome assembly GCA_009830355.1 of Cherax destructor. Taxonomy (NCBI): domain Eukaryota; kingdom Metazoa; phylum Arthropoda; class Malacostraca; order Decapoda; family Parastacidae; genus Cherax; species Cherax destructor. The sequence continues at coordinate 171,925 of WNWK01002454.1, read as the reverse complement.
GTTTATAGAGGGGCCACAGATATATCAGATCATTTTTTATTTGTAGGGTAGATTCAATAGTGCAGTGTTAGAGTGTTTAGCGGAAGTTTGTAGATATAGGAGAGTGGGTTCGGGAGGGAAGAGGAGCAATTGGTGGAATGATGAGGTAAAGAGAAAAAGTTAATATACAAGAGGTTTTTATGAAGTAGAAGTGATATAAGGAGGAGGAGTATATGGAGAGAAAAAGAGAGGTTGAGTGATGCAGGAATATAAAAGGAGAGCAAATAAGAGAGTGGATGAGATACTGTCAACAAATTTTGCTAAGAATAAGAGATTAATAAGTTAAGAACACCATGGGAACGAATTTTTTTTGAGAGTTAAAAAATAGAAGAGGAGAGTTATTAGATGGGGAGTTGGAGGTATCGGGAAGATAGGGATGTATTTTGAGGAACTATTAAATGTTGATGAAGATAGGAAAGCTGTGATTTCGTGCATTGGGCAGGAAGGTATGACATCTTTTAGGAGTGAGTATAGGGGAGGTGCATGAAGTGGTGGGTAGAATGAAAGGGGGGTAAAGCAGCTGGGATTGATGGGATCAAGAAAGAAATTTTAAAAGCAGGTGGGGATATAGTTTTGGAATTGTTGGTGTTTTTAGTTAGTAAATGTATGGAGAGGGGAAGGTATCTAGGGATGGGCAGAGAGTATGCATAGTTCCTTTATATAATGGCAAAAAAGAAGAAAGTGTAAAAATAATAGGGAAAAAAGCTTTTTGAGTATACATGGAAAGGTGTATAGTAGATTTATTATTGAAAGAATCGCAAATGATCAAGGAGGCCTTAGGAAGGGTAGGGGTGTGTAGACCAAGTGTTTACTTTGAAGCAAATTAGTGAACAGTATTTAGATAAGGGTAAAGAGGTATTCGTTGTATTAATGGATTTGGAAAAGGCATATGACAGGGTGGATAGAGAAGCAATGTGGCAGATGTTTTAAATGTATGGAATAGGTGGTAGGTTACTGAAACCAGTCAAAAGTTTTTAAGAGGATAGTGAGGCTCATGCTAGAATATGTGGGAGAGAGGGAGATTATTTCCCAGAAAAATTAGGCCTTAGAGAGGGATGGGATGTCACCATGATGTTTCAACATACTTATAGATGGAGATGTAAGAGAAGTGAATGTACTGGTGTTGGGAAGGGGTGTGGGATTAAAAGAGAAAGAATCTAACACAAAATGAGATCTTTCAAAGTTGCTTTTTTGCTGATGACACTGTGCTTTTGGGAGATTCTGAAGAGAAGTTGCAGAGGTTGGTGGATGAATTTGAGAGGGTATGTAAAAGAAGGAAATTAAAAGTAAATATTAGAAAGAGCAAGGTGATGGGTATAACGAAATATTTAGGCAATGAAAGATTGGATGTCAGATTAGAGGGAGGAATTATGGAGAATGTGAATATGTTCAGATATTTGGTAGTGTAAGTGAAAGCAAATGGGTCTATGAAAGACGAGGTAAACCATAGAATTGATGAGGGGAAAAAGGTGAGTGGTGCAACTGAGGAATTTGTGGAGACAATGATCGTTTCCATGGAAGCAAAGAGGAGAATGTATGAGAGTATAGTTCTTCCAACGCTCTTATATGGGTGTGAAGGATGAGTGGTGAATAGTGCAACAAGGAGAAGGCTTGAGGCAGTGGAGATGACATGTCTGAGGGCAATGTGTGGTGTGAATATTATGAACAGAATCCGTAGCTTGAAAATAAGGAAGTGTGGGGTTACTAAAAGTATTATCTAGAGCTGAAGAAGGGTTGTTGAGGTGGTTTGGACATTTAGAGAAGAAGGAACAAAATAGAATGACTTGTGTGGTGTATAAATCTGTAATGGAAGGAAGGCGGGGTAGTGATCGTCCTAGAAAAAGTTAAAGGAAGTTTTGTGTGCGAGGGGCTTAGACTTACGAAAAGCAAACGTGCGTGAGCATGTTAGATAGGAGTGAGTGAAGGCAAATGGTTTTTATGACTTGACGTGCTGTTGGAATGTGAGCAAGGTAGCATTTATGAAGAGTTTCAGGGAAATCGGTTAGCCGGACTTAAGTCCTGGAGGTGGGAGGTATAATGGCTGCACTCTGAAGGAGGGGGTGGAGATATGTTGCAGATCTTGAACTGTAGTGAGTATGATGAAAGTGTTTCTTCTTTTTTTGGGTCACCCTGCCTTGGTGGGAAACGGCCGATTTGTTTAAAAAATGTGTATATATGATGCTATAATGTGTGCGCGTGCAGGGTGTACGTGGTGGAGTGGCGGTGACTGGCGGGTCGGACGGAGGATCACCTGGCCTTCCTGCAGCTCATGCAGACCATGGACACCGCACTGGGACCTCTCGTCCTTCAGTCCTACGTCACCAACCTCTTCTTCATCCTGGGCCAGCTCTACTTCGGCCTCAGGTGAGTGATCTTTGGCTCAGGTGAGTGATATTTCTCAGGTGAGTAATCTTTTTCTCAGGTGAGTGATCTTTGTCTCAGGTGAGTGAACTTTGTCTCAGGTGAGTGATCTTTTCTCAGGTGAGTGATCTTTTTCTCAGGTGAGTGATCTTTGTCTCAGGTGAGTGAACTTTGTCTCAGGTGAGTGATCTTTTTCTCAGGTGAGTGATCCTTTTCTCAGGTGAGTGATCTTTTTCTCAGGTGAGTTATATCTGTCTCAGGTGAGTGATCTCTGTTTCATGTGAGTGATCTCTGTCTCATGTGAGTGATCTTTTTCTCATGTGAGTTATATCTGTCTCAGGTGAGTGATCTTTGTCTCAGGTGAGTGATCTTTTTCATGTGAGTGATCTCTGTCTCAGGTGAGTGATCTTTTCTCATGTGAGTGATCTTTGTCTCAGATGAGTGATCTCTGTCTCAGGTGAGTGATCTTTCTCAGGTGAGTATCTCTGTCTCAGGTGAGTGATCTTTTCTCAGGTGAGTTTTAAACTGTCTCAGGTGAGTGATCTCTGTCTCAGGTGAGTGATCTCTGTCTCAGGTGAGTGATCTCTGTCTCAGTGAGTGATCTTTTTCTCAGGTGAGTTATATCTGTCTCAGGTGAGTGATCTCTGTCTCAGGTGAGTGATCTCTGTCTCAGGTGAGTGATCTCTGTCTCAGGTGAGTGATCTCTGTCTCAGGTGAGTGATATTTGCCTCAGGTGAGTGATCTCTGTTTCATGTGAGTGATCTCTGTCTCAGGTGAGTGATCTGTCTTAGGTGAGTGATCTTTGTCTCAGGTGAGTGATCTCTGTCTCAGGTGAGTGATCTTTGTCTCAGGTGAGTGATCTCGGTCTCAGGTGAGTGATCTCAGTCTTAGGTGAGTGATCTCAGTCTTAGGTGAGTGATCTCTGTCTCAGGTGAGTGATCTCAGTCTTAGGTGAGTGATCTTTGTCTCAGGTGAGTGATCTCTGTCTCAGGTGAGTGATCTCAGTCTTAGGTGAGTGATCTTTGTCTCAGGTGAGTGATTCAGTCGTATGATCTTTGTCAGGTGAGTGATCTCTGTCTCAGGTGAGTGATCTCAGTCTTAGGTGAGTGATCTTTGTCTCAGGGTGACCAGCTTGGGTGATCTCGGTCTCAGGTGAGTGATCTCAGTCTTAGGTGAGTGATCTTGTCTCAGGTGAGTGATCTCGGTCTCAGGTGAGTGATCTCAGTCTTAGGTGAGTGATCTCAGTCTCAGGTGAGTGATCTCGGTCTCAGGTGAGTGATCTCAGTCTTAGGTGAGTGATCTTTGTCTCAGGTGAGTGATCTCGGTCTCAGGTGAGTGATCTCAGTCTTAGGTGAGTGATCTTTGTCTCAGGTGAGTGATCTCGGTCTCAGGTGAGTGATCTCTGTCTCAGGTGAGTGATCTCAGTCTTAGGTGAGTGATCTCGGTCTCAGGTGAGTGATCTCTGTCTCAGGTGAGTGATCTCAGTCTTAGGTGAGTGATCTCTGTCTCAGGTGAGTGATCTCTGTCTCAGGTGAGTGATCTCAGTCTTAGGTGAGTGATCTCGGTCTCAGGTGAGTGATGTCATCAGGTGAGCGACCTCATCATCTTATGAATGACCTCATCATTATGTGAGTGACCTTGCTCTTATGTGAATAACCTCGTGTACCCCGTGGCCTAGTATGCAACGCTCTCGCCTCACAGGGTCCGTGGTTCGATCCCCGCCAAGGGTGAAAACATTGGGCATGTTTCTTTACACCTACTGTCCTCGTTCACCTAGCTAGTAAAGGTACCTGGGTATTAGTCGACTGGTGTGGGTACCATCCTGGGGGACAATATTGAGGACCACAGTGGAAATATGACAGTCCCTCGATGACACACTGCCTTTCTTGGGTTATCCTGGGTGGCTAACCCTCCGAGGTTAATAATCTGAACAAAATCCTATCTTATCTTCTCTTGTGAGTGACCTTGTCTTCATGTTACTTACCTCGTTATCATGTGGGTAGCCTCGTTATCAGGCAAGTGACATCGTTCTCAGGTGACTTCGTTCTCAGGTGAGCGACCTCGTCATGTGAGTGACCTCGTCCTCATGTGAGGGATCTTGCCCTTTTGTGAGTGACCTTGTATTCATGTGAGGGACCTTGTATTCATGTGGGTGATCTCGTTGTCATGTGAGTGACTTAGTTCACATGTTAGTGACCTCGTTCTCATGTGAGTGAACAAACACTAGTCTGTGTACAACTAATCCAAGTAGGTGTACATGCCATTCCCTGTGGGTAACGTGATAAAGCATTTATTGGAAAAACATTTCGCACCCTTGAAACATGCTTAAATGAAGACGTTTATGCTAGCATATGTGACAACTGAGCAGCACCTGCGTGCCGCAAGAGAACATTCTTAACCACCCAATGAGATGGATAAATACCCATCTGGTTATCCAAGAACTGGACACACTGGGGCGCAAATGCATTTACGCAGACCTTATATGCTGAGTTCAGCTTTATGTCCACTCGTTGCTAGTCTGTGCAATCAGAATTAGCATAAGAGGGTAGATTTCTTGTTATTTAGCTGTAGGCTAGAAGTCATAATGTCCCTGACTTTTAGATTAAGTGGGGCGCAAGTTTTCTCTTAATCTTCCTATTATGGGGAAAAGAGTAATTATTCTCGTTTAACCCTCATTGGATAGTTGATCAGAAATTCTAGCAAGGATAGGGCGTGCCTGGAGAAACTATAGTACATACATCTGTTCTTCATAAAAGATGTGCGAGGAAGGAAGAGTCCACTAGCCCTTTGTGAGAGGGATAAGTCCCTCAGAGGGCTGAGGGGGCTGAGAGATACCCCCTTCACTGGAGAATTTTCTCCACAGACGGTGCCTGAGTCCTGACCTTTCCTGAGAGGAACTGGTTAGCGCAGCTTTTGTCCACCGGGGTTTCCCGGAACCCCAGGGTTCCGTGAGAGGTCTCTAGGAGTTCTGAGAGAAATAGTGATAAATAGGCTAATCATATGTAAATGGTCAGCTTTAGTAAACAAAGAATAGTTCACACCAGAATGTTTAAAAAAAAAAAACTGTGAAAACCTGGACAAAGAGCAAATAAATCTCTTGCTACATATGGAAATCCGGTGGGTGTTTGAGCTGAAAGAAGAATTTCAGGAATATTTTCAAGAAATCAATAAGCAAGATTTTGCCAAATGCTTCGCAGATGAAAAATAGTTGCATAGGCTAGCCTACTTAGCAGACATCTTTCACCAGACAGATCAGCTGAACAAGTCACTGTAAGGCACTGGAGAAAATGTGTTGACTTAAGGTAACAAGATTCTTGGATTTAAAAGAAGACTGAAGTTTTTGCAAAATCGTGTTGCAAAAAGGAAATCTTGAGATATTTCAGCTACTGCTGAGGCTTTAAGACCTGTGGACGGAAATCGAACATTGTTTTTCCTCCTTTTCAACACAAGAGAACTTGACTTTAAGAGAAGAGGAAGAACTTTGTGAGCTGCAATGTGATCGTATACTCACAATGATATTTACTGACCTATCACTGGACAACCTGTGGATTCCTGTGAAAGAAGAGTGTTCTGCCATTCATAGGAAAGCAATAAATATATTGTTGAAGTTTGCAACGTCTTACATGTGTGAGCAAGTTTTTTCTTATTTAACAAGTATCAAGAACAAAGACAGAAATCGTCTCATTTCAGTTGAAGATGAAATCCGTGTGTGTTTGTCTAAAGTTCGACCCCGAATTAAGTATTTATGTATCAAAAGACAACCACGGGTTCCACATTAAAGCAAATTTCATTGTCTAAATTGGTTTCAAAAATAACATTTCCTTGTCCCATATATTTGTTCATATGACATTTTGCCTTGATTAATCTTATGTTTTTTCAACATTGTCATAATAAAGTTATTGTAGTAGTTATTATCTGTGTTCGTCGTGTTCATATGTGTTATATATGATATTGGTTATGTTTATTTTTGCTGTTTACAGACATGGTTAACTTTTTTGTGTGAATAAAACCTCCGTATGAACTCTCTTGGACAAGCAGTTCGACTGCATTTTTTTTTTTTTCATTGTCAATAAACTTTTATATACTGAGAAAAACGTAAGTTATTTTTGCTTAAACCAGTCATCAAAAAAAATGTATTATGTTTTCCTTATGAACTTTAAGTTTATAAAAGAGAGGAAAAAAAAGACATTGATTATGATACATAATAATTTTTATTTAGGGGTTCCCTGAGACATTAAAATTATTTCAAGTGTTCTGCAAAGGTAAAAGATTAAGAAACGCTCTTATCATCACAACGTTTTCCCTCATATTTCAGTGTTTTACCACCAGTAATTACGCACATTAATAACTTCAGTGGTTGCCCCAACTCTATATTAATTATATTAAACCATTGGCTTTACATAGACCCAATCGTCGAGAGGACATTATGGCGAAGCTATACTTGACATGGTCGTTCCTGCACTTAGCAGCTCGACTCCTGTTGGTCTCCTTCATCTGTTCAGCTCTCCACGAGACCTCCAGGCAGAGCCTCACTCACATCCTCACTGTTCCCACCCAGCGGTGAGTACACCAATGTTCCCACCCAGCGGTGAGTGCACCAATGTTCCCACCCAGCGGTGAGTACACCAATGTTCCCACCCAGCGGTGAGTACACCAATGTTCCCACTCAGCGGTAAGTGCACCAATGTTCCCACCCAGCGGTAAGTGCACCAATGTTCCCACCCAGCGGTGAGTGCACCAATGTTCCCACCCAGCGGTGAGTGCACCAATGTTCCCACCCAGCGGTGAGTGCACCAATGTTCCCACCCAGCGGTGAGTGCACCAATGTTCCCACCCAGCGGTGAGTGCACCAATGTTCCCACCCAGCGGTGAGTGCACCAATGTTCCCACCCAGCGGTGAGTGCACCAATGTTCCCACCCAGCGGTAGTGCACCAATGTTCCCACCCAGCGGTGAGTGCACCAATATTCCCACCCAGCGGTGAGTGCACCAATGTTCCCACCCAGCGGTGAGTGCACCAATGTTCCCACCCAGCGGTGAGTGCACCAATGTTCCCACCCAGCGGTGAGTGCACCAATGTTCCCACCCAGCGGTGAGTGCACCAATGTTCCCACCCAGCGGTGAGTGCACCAATGTTCCCACCCAGCGGTGAGTGCACCAATGTTCCCACCCAGCGGTGAGTGCACCAATGTTCCCACCCAGCGGTGAGTGCACCAATGTCAACAACATACGAATACATAAGCACTGCAGTAGGCCAGTTAGCCCATGCTTGGAAGGATCCACTCAAACCCATTATTAAAGCTATGTAAGGTGTTAGCTTCGATGATTCTAGTGGTAGACTGTTAACAATAATGTCTAGTGTCGTAGACATTATTGCGAAAACTTGTATTAAAAGAGAAAAAATACAGTTTCTACGAGTAAGCAAATAATAAGCATAGATGACAAGACACAGTGTTAGGGGAAAATTAATTTACATAAAAATACTCAGAAATTGGGAAAGGGCAGACTAAGGTAATAGAATATTGACATTTCTACATAATACATAAATAGGCCAGCTCAGACTAAGCAAAAATTAAGTAAATAAAAACTAGGAAAATGTAATAAATTAAAGTGTATACAAGTGTATACACATCTGAGTTGATCTAAGCTCCAGACAGAGGAAAAAACTAGATACAAGATATAGAAGTAGCAAATGCACTTAACCGAACAGAGAATATAGTCAGCGATACATCTGTTGTGAATCAACATTAGAATAAAATTAGAACATTTACAGGAACGCAGGAGTAAACAGAACACTAAAGGCAAAGATAAAGAACACATGGAGAAAAATAACTTTAGCTATCACTTAGAATAAAATATGGTATAGAAAATAGATACATGGTGGATATTGTTTCCATGGTCTCTTGTATCCAACACTATTACAGTATGGTCTCTTGTATCCAACACTATTACAGCATGATCTCTTGTATTTTACAGTTACCAGCATGGTCTCTTGTCTCCCACACTGTTGCAGCATGGTCTGTTATAAATATAACTGTTGCAGCATGGTCTGTTATAAATATAACTGTTGTAGCATGGTCTGTTATAAATATAACTGTTGCAACATGGTCTCTTGTATCCCACACTGTTACCAGCATGATCTCTTGCATCCCACACTGTTACCAGCATGATCTCTTGCATCCCACACTGTTACCAGCATTTTGTAGCAGAGTCAAGCGTATAAAAAAAAATTCGCTTGTTTTTGCATATCCCAAGTAGCTTCCCTTCTTTGTCTTCTGTTTATCATGCAGTTTCCCTACCTTGCCTTCTGTTTTTCCATGTAGTTTCTCTACCCTGCCTTCTATTTCTTATGCAGTTTCTTTACATTGCCTTCTGTTTCTCATGTAGTTTCCTTCTGTTTCTCATGTAGTTCCCTTCTGTTTCTCATGTAGTTTCCCGACCTTTAGTGTGTTTCCCACTTTGTTTAACTGCACGGTGTTTGGTACTTCACACTGTTGCACGTAATAGTCTTTGGTATCACACATATTACCATGATGGATCTTTGGTATCACACATTGCTCCTTCTGTTCTTCACATTGCACAGGAGTGCTTAGTTGCTGGGTTTAACCCTGTCTTGATTAAATATTTTAGCACGTTATTTGCATCCCCTTTATTTATTCCTGCTTTTCATTTATACACCTCAATCATATCCCCCCTAATTCTACGCCTTTCTATAGAGTGCAGACCCAGTGCTTTTGATATATGGAATCAACTTTGTCATCCTCTTCTGTACGTTTTCCAGTGCATTTAAGCATTCTGTAATGAGGTGTAACCGATGATATATGAAGTGGAAAATAACCTGAGGACTCTTGTTACTTATACTTCTTGAAATGAAGCCCAGAATTCTATTTAAGCAATGTTGTATTGACTTTAGATTACTGCTAACTAGAACTCCTATATCTTTTCCGCATTCAGAATGATTAAGATCTACATTATTTAGTTTATATGAGCCATTGTCATTTTCCTTTCCAAGGCTTAGAACTTTGCATTTGTCTGTATTGAATTACATCTGCCACTTCTCCGACCATTGCATCACTTTATTCAGATCTTCCTGTAGCGTTCTAGTGTCCTCGTCAGAATTGATCCGACGGCCTAGTTTGGTATCATCGGCAAACTTGTTATTGTCGCTATTTATTCCGTCATCTATGTTGTTTACGAGTATTGTAAACAACAAAGGACCCAACACTGATCCCTGTGGAGCCATGCTTGTTGAGCATCACCACTTTGATTTCTTCACATTTATGCAAGTTTTCTGTTGCCTATCAGTCAACCACGCCTCTGTCTAAGAAAAAACAACAACTCATATTCCTAGTGCATCTACTTTCCTCAACAATCAACTCTGTCAAAAGCCTTACTGAAGTCCATATACACAGTTTCATATTCATTACCATTATCTGCCTTCTCAAATACCTTAGAGAAAAAAGTTAGTAAATTCGTAAAATATTCCTTGAAAATTCACAACGCATATCATTATGCACATTTGCTATGAGCAAGACTGATGCTAGGTAAGACTGGTCAGTTGCTATGCAAGACATGTTTTGTAAAATGAATTTCTCTGCCAGGTCTCTGTTCTTCATTCTGCACACAGGTACAGCCTAGAGTTGTGGCGACTACATCAGCAGATACAGCAGCAGGAAGTGGGACTCTCAGGGTACGGCTTCTTCCTCGTCAACAAGAACTTCATTCTTGCTGTGAGTACATCCTGTGACACACGCACGCGCGGGCGCACACACACACACACACACACACACACACACACACACCAGGAGCTATGACGACTCCTGCAACCACAAATAGGTGAGCACATACACCCCCATACACTCATATGTACATACACATTTGACGTTCGACCCATACAACCACAAACTGCTAAATGCACTGTCTAGAGAGAGGGAGAGAGAGAGAGAGAGAGAGAGAGAGAGAGAGAGAGAGAGAGAGAGAGAGAGAGAGAGAGAGAGAGAGAGAGAGGATTCGGATGTCAATTTTCCAAATAATTTTATTGTTATTAATATTATTATTATTAATCTTTGCCTCTATGGTACTGAAAAGGGGAATGTACCAGAGTATAGTCGTACTATCACTGTTAAATGTGTGTAAAGAATGGGTTTTAAACGTTGCAACGAGAAGAAAGTTGGAGGAGATGTTAATGGTAATATGTGGTAGGAATATTATGCAGAGAATTCGAAGATGGAAGATTAGATGGCGGGGGGTTACCATAAGTATTATTCAGAAATACTGACAACATTTAGAGAGGATAGAGCAAAACAGGATGATTAAGTAGAGTAGGAGTCTGCTTCTGGGGACAGTGTTGGTCCAGTTCTAGAAATAGCCGGCGGTGGTGATTCTAGTATGGTTGCTGAAGATAGTAGTGCATTTCTTAGAAATGCACAAATTGACAACTCAGCCCCCTCAAATTCTAGCCAGCTGAAAGCAAACTTGTGCAAATTCTTTGCTTGGGGTATCTGTAGGCATGGAAAATCTGGAAAAGGAATGGCACATGCAACTTTGAGCACCCAGAAAAATGCCGCGACCTCCTGACTCATGTAAACTTTTTCACAGAGACATATGCAATACATCAGTCCAAGGGCAACAATGATACTACACAAACTGCCCTATATATCATTTGGAAGTGACCAGGAAGTGCAGACCTCACCAACCTAGCCATGGTAGTTACAACCATTTCACAGCAAGTGATTGTTTAGTACCGGAAATCGGAAAAAATGGAAAGAAATGACGAAAATATTCCACCATCTTTGGAGCCTTGTTGGACTGGAGCGCAGCCACTGGTCTCTACTCCATAACCACATATACAGATGCCAACAAATATTCTTCCACACAACAAACAATCAATACTTCATTTATGTATGGGTATACACAGCATTTTAAGCCATCCATCACCAACAAAATACCTTTCATCTGTGGACTCCTCGTGGAGTCGAACGAGATGTTTGCGGCCTTCACAGAGACCCTCCCACTAAAACATCACTTTGACAGGGTGAAACTTATTTGGATGGAACAGAAATAACAGGCAACAAGGAAAATTGATGGCCAGTATGTCAAGGAGTCGCTCATTTGCACAGAGTTACTTACTAAACACCACAAATGATGTAGTTGAAATGTTAGCAATAAAACTGAGAACCAAAGCCTAGTGATTGTGGTTGTACATAAGCCACCAGATGCAACTTCCCAACAGTTCAAAGAACAATTATTGAAAATTGATTACTGTCTGGAAAATCTTCCACCCCATCCCCAAATATCTTACCTCATGTTGATTTCAATCTAAGACATATACAATGGAAGAAAGTGGCAAATAACGGTATAGCGGTGATAATTCCTGGAGAGAGCTCAGATGAAAAGCCACACACACACACATATGAATTGATGAATATCTGCAATAAATTCAACCTAAGCCAACAAATGGTGGAGCCAGCAAGATTGGAAAACTCGCGACCTTATTTTCATGAATAATGATGATCTGTGGTGTCCTGAAGATCGATTGCTAGCGCACTCAACTCTCATACTGAGGTCCGGGGGTCGATCCCCGGTACGACTGGTAAACTATTAGGACGTATTTCCTTAAGACACCTGCTGTCCCTGTTTACCCATCAGTGAAATGGGTACCTAGTTGCTAGTCGACTGGTGTGGGTCGCATCCTGGGACTCAGTTGACCTAATTTGCCCGAAATGCTCTGCATAACAAGCGGCTTTCTATATAGTAGAATGTCATTGATGTCAGCTAGGCCTGTATACCTTGTACATGTACTTGTAGAGATAAAGATATTATTATTATTATTATTAGTATTATTATTATTATTAGTAGTAGTAGTATTATTATTATTATTATTATTATTATTATTATTATTATTATTATTATTATTATTATTATTATTATTATTATATAAGAGTATGAAAGAATGTTAATTCAACTCACAACCTAATCAATATCCAGACTTGTATGCACATGGGTCCTGACTAACATAATGCATAGTCATGAGGGCGCCTTCACCAAATTCAGCTTCAACAACAAGAACATCAACTGGGATCAAATGAACCATGTCCTAAATAAAACAAGCATGGATCTGAAGTAGTGTCTTGAAAGGATCAATTCTGGCAGCTGAAGTATGCTCAAGGTATATGCCTCTAAGACAAAAGGAAGAGAAAGAGAAAGACGCTCCCTCTTCAGGCTTTCCCAAAGAGACTAGATTATCTATAATGCGGAAGGAAGCACTGACGAGGGAAGTAGAAACTGTTGAATTTGAGTTAAATTATTCATACAAGATCCAAGAGAAACAGAAGGAGCTAACAGCAATTAATGAAATTAAAAAAAAAATCCAGAATATTTATTTTCATATGCCAAAAACAAAGTACTAATAGCCACAGTATTGGGCAAAGTAATGAGTGAGATACTGAAACCTCTGTATGGCTGTGTTTAACGAGCCGCATAATCAGACAAGATTGACAATTATTATGAATTTTTCATGAACGAACCTCAAAACCCTGCCAATGTATGCCAAATTTCTGACATAATTCTAACTCCACTGAACTTTGAAAAACCAGCTGACAACATGCCCAGGCCCAAACTCGTGGAGCTCCGTGTTCATCAAGAAACCTCTTTTGCGTGCCTAAAGTATGGCATGGAGAGGGAGCCTGGACACAGGTGTCAACCCACAGTCCACCAAAGCAGTAACAATGAATTATGCACCAATAGCCCAAACGTCTTTGCTTCTCGCAACTACGGGACCACTATGACATGGTCCTGGATGCACTGGAGGTCAAACAGAATGCAGATGTAGTATACACAGACTTTGCAAAAAGCCTTCAACAAGTGTGATCATGGTATAATAGCGCACAAAATGCGTGGTAAAAAGTAACTAGAAAAGTAGGCAGATTGATCTTCAACTTTTTAACAAATATAACACAAAGAGAAATGATAAACAGAGTTTAGTCAGAGGCTGCCATAGGGAAAAGCTCTGTTCCACAAGGTACAGTACTCTCCTTCATCATCCTGTTTCTCATCCTTATATCAGGCATATACAGAAATATAAACCATAGCACCATGTCTTCTTTTGTAGACGATACTAGAATCAGCATGAGAGTGTCTTCCACTGAGGACACAGCAAATATCTAAGCGGATATAAATCAAGTTTTCCAATGGGTCACAGAAAACAATATGATGTTCAATCAGGACAATTTTCAGTTACTCCGTTATGGAAAACTTGAGGAAATAACTAGTTAGAATGGAGTACTATACTACAGACTGTAACCACACAGTAGACGTATATGACGTATTGCTGCAGAGTGAGCAAGGTAACATTTACAAAGCGATTCAGGAATACCAGTTTGGATGTGAGAAATCATGTATGTGAGAAGTACAATGCCTGCACAGTGATGGAGGGGACAGGATATTGCAGTTGGTAGGGTTATCTGGGCTATAATGTGAGCATCTTACAAGAATGAATGACAAAGAAAGAGTTTCCTCTCTTTTAGGCCTCCCCTACATCAGTGGAAGAGGGGTCGAGGAGTTAAAAAAAGTTATTCTTCATAATAATAATACTAATTGTAATAGTAGTAGCAGCAGCAGTGATCGTAGTAGTAGTAGTAGTAGTAATAGTAAGTAGTAGCAGTAGTAGTAGTAAATTAGACACATATGTTACACTTGGGTATCTTTATTAAGGAAACGTTTCGCCACACAGTGGCTTCATCAGTCCATACAAAGGAGAATGGTGAAGCACATGAGGAGTTTTAGGTAATCAGTCCCTCAGTCTTGTATTGGACTGATGAAGCCACTGTGTGGCGAAACGTTTCCTCAATAAAGATACCCAAGTGTTACACATGTGTCTAATTTATCAACTTGTTGGTTCTCTGAACCATTTATCTACAGTAGTAGTAGTAGTAGTAGTAGTAGTAGTAGTAGTAGTAGTAGTAGTAGTAGTAGTAGTAGTATGAATATTATTAAAAAGATATTTATGACGAACTCCAAATTCTGCACAATTAGTAACTAGGTGCATTGTGTGTCCTCAGCAGACTACTGGAGCGCTGGTGACATATGAAGTGATCCTGCTGCAGCTGAACACTGGTGCACCTCCATAATCACTCTCATGAACTCTGGTGCACCTCCACCACCATTCTCTTGAACACTGGTGTACCTCCACCACTACTCTCTTGAACACTGGTGCACCTCCTCCATCACTCATGAACACTGGTCCACCTCCACTATCACTCATGAACTCTGGTCCACTTCCACTCTCGTTCTCTTGTACACTGGTCCAACTCCTCTCTTGCTCTTTTGAATACAGGTCTTACTCCACTCGCTCCTCTGAAGACTGGTCCATCTCCACAGTCGCTCTCCTGAACGCTGGTCCACCTCCTCTCTCACTTTCATGAGCAGTGGCCCACCTCTACCCTGGCTCTTTTGTATTCTGGTCCGCCTCCTACTTCGCTCCTCCTAACATTGGTAAACCTCCACTCTTTATCGAACATTGTTCCTCCTCCCCTCTCGCTCTTTCGAGCATTGTTTCTCCTCCATGCTTCGAGACATTGCTTACCAATAGAAAGCAGAGAGTTTCCATTATTGGGGTCAAGTCTGAATTGGGACCGGTCACTCGTGGCGTTCCACAAGGATAAGTTTTAACCCCATTATTGTTCATAATTTATTTTTATGACCTTGATGAAACAATTGAAAGTGACATGAGTAAATCTGCTGATGATACAAAATACGCCGAACGATTGATTCTGAAAAGGATACCAGTGTACTCAGGAGGATTTGGACAAATTAATGTCTTGGTCTGAAAAGTAGCAGATGCGTTCAATGTGGACTAGTGTAAAGTCTTAGTTCTTGAGAATGAAAACATCCCTCGGTGATGTAGAGCGTGAACTCACAGAATGTAAAAAAGACTTGGCAGTCATGGTAAGCAGAAATTTAAAGCCAAGACAACAGTGAATATCAAAATGGCATACAATACCGACATGTTGGTAAGACACATAGGCAACAGTTAGGCATCTTTATTCTGAAACGTTTCGCCTATACAGTAGGCTTCAGTCGAGTACAGAAAGTAGGCAGGAACAGTAGAGATGTGAAGACGAAGTAATAAGTCCATCACCCTTGAAGACGTAGATTTGAGGTTGTCAATCCCTCGGCCTGGAGAAGAGTTCTGTTCAGTCTGTGGAACATAAGGAATCTCCCATATGAAGATAAACTTAGAGCCTTGAATCGTCACTCTCTTGAGATACATAGAATGAAAGGAGATATTACTGAAGCGTATAAGGGCATAAACAAAAGCGATATTAATAAAATACTGAGGATATCGAATCAAGTGAAAACCAGAAATTTCGGTTTTAAGTTAGATAAACTAAAAAGTAAGAAAGGACATAGGTAAGTATTTGTTTTCAAACAGAGTTGTTGATACGTGAAACAATCTTCCGAGTAGGGTATCTTTAAAAGAGATTGGACAAATACATAAGTGGGAGGGGCTGGGGTACGGAAGCAAATTCTTGGGTAGCTTTGAGAAAAGGTTGGATGGTTACATGGGTGGTTTTGATAAAGACCTACCTTGAATGGGCCAGTAGGCCTGCCGCAGTGTGCCTCCTTATTATGTTCTCCACTTTCGCTCTTTTGAGCAGTGGTCCTCTGCACTGGGTCTGCTGAGCACTGGTGCTCTTCCCATGTACTCCTAAACGCTGTTTCTTTGGGAAGGCATTTTAATGCCGTTGAGGGGGATCCTTTTTTTGCAAGAAATTGGATCTACTGTTTACTCCCTCTACAAGGGGAGGCTCCTTGCTGTGATGAAGAGGCTTTTGGTCTGAGGAATTGGATCATTCAGTCTTCCGACCAAACCTAACATTCCCCCACCCTGTATTTCCCCCCTCCTTTCCCCATCCCTTCCCTCTCCTTTCCTGCTTTCGGCCTTTGGGGTCGTCCCCTCCGAAATTTTAGCTTTTAGGTTGGGGAAAAGGTGTCATTGTCCGTCCCATTCCACTGAGGACCTTGTTGGTGGTGCTGTTTGCCGTGGAATCTGGATCATCTGGGGATGCTTCGATCCACCCTCCGGGACACTGGAGGGTGGATCAGAGCATCGGTCGTCCTTTGGGTGATGTGTGATCTGTCAGTTCCAGGAGGTGGTGGCAAAAGAAGGTATACCTTGCGGCTGGCTTCCGACCACCCTCTCTTTTGTCTGCCGAGGTGGCTCGGTAGATGTGAGGTTGCTATCCTGGACTGCCGGTAAATTTACCGGCGTGAAGGGTAGGGTAGGGAACGGGTTCCACGCCATTTCTGCACTACCGGCCACACTGAAAGCGGAGGGGGATATACTGGCTCTCCTCCACTCTGATTCTCCTGAACACTGGTTCTCCTGAACACTGGTTCACCTCCACTCTCACTCTCCTGAACACTGGTTCTCCTCCTCTCTGGTTCTCCTGAACACTGGTTCACCTCCACTCTCACTCTCCTGAACAATGGTTCTTCTGAACATTGGCTCACCTCCACTCTGGGTCTCCTGAGCACTGGTTCTCCTTTACTCTGGTGTTCCTGAACACTAGTTCACCTCCACTCTGGGTCTCCTGAACACTAGTTCTCCTCCTCTTTGGTTCTCCTGAACACTGGTTCTCTTCCACTCTCACTCTCCTGAACACTGGTTCTCCTACACTTTCCTTCTCCTGAACACTGGTTCTCCTCCTCTCTGGTTCACCTGAACACTGGTTCTCCTCCACTCTAGTTCTCCTGAACACTGGTTCTCCTCCACTCTGGTTCTCCTGAACACTGGTCTTCCTCCGCCACCGGTTTACTGTACAATGCAGGTAAAAATTCCACTTCTCGTCTCCAGGTTATATTTGCCATATTTCTCTACATTTTATGTGTATTAGCAAGTTATTTATTGGCTTTAAAAATACTTTTCTCCAGATGTTAAATTCTGAATCAACATTTAACTTCGTTTCACTATTTACTCACTGAGGAATGACTTGGGAGATGCCCTGACCTTCCTCCTGTTGGCAAGTGGCTGACACTTGTGTGTGTTCGTCGCTGGATGCTGCAGGCAACCCACCTCCATCAACTTGTAAATAAATTAACACACAACGTCCTCAGAAAAGGACCTCAACGGCAAAAGTGAGAACGGGGGACGACATGCGTGTGAAAACTTTTAGAAAATGATGTGCACTAATCTGTTCTCCATTGTTGATACAAAATAAATGCACAGTATCACCACACCTCAAGACACCATAACATGCTCACACCTCTCAACACAACCCACATACTGAATCACACACATGAATACACCCTAACATTCTGTGTCACATCACACCTCAACTATTTTAGAACATTGTATCACAGCACATCTCAACGCATACTAGCACACTGTATCATACCACACCCTGATACATACTAGCACCACATCTGAACATATCGTAGCATACCGGAATACAGCATACATCATCCCACTGAAATAACTCACTGCATCACATCACAATTCAAAACACTCAGCGTACTGGTTCGCACCATAACTCAACTCATAACAGTGCAATGTAAGACAGTACATCTTAACACACACACACACACACACACACACACACACACACACACACACACACACACACAGAAACACACACACACACAGAAACACACACACACACAAATACATGTGACAACAATATGCAAGGAAGCTGAGGAGAGGTTTGTAACAGCCTGCAGTAACAGCCTGGTTGATCAGGCCCTGATCCACCATGAGGCCTGGTCACAGACCGGGCCGCGGGGGCGTTGACCCCCGGAACTCTCTCCAGGTAAACTCCAGGTCTCCAGGTAAGGGTAACACAAATAACGAAACAGCCAGGATGAGCCCTTGGTTCACCCAAAGGTGCAGGGAGGCCAAAACCAAGTGTGCCAGGGAATGGAAGAAGTATAGAAGGCAATGGACGCAGGAGAATAAGGAGAGCAGTCGTAGAGCCAGAAATGAATATGCACAGGTAAGAAGGGAGACCCAACGACAATACGAAAATGACATAGCAGCGAAAGCCAAATCCGACCCAAAGCTGTTGTACAGCCACATCAGACAGATATATTCAGGACACTGTCAAGTGACATTCAGGACACTGTCAAGTGACATTCAGGACACTGTCAAGTGACATTCAGGACACTGTCAAGTCACATTCAGGACACTGTCAAGTCACATTCAGGACACTGTCAAGTCACATTCAGGACACTGTCAAGTCATATTCAAGACACTGTCAAGTCACATTCAGGACACTGTCAATTCACATTCAGGACACTGTCAAGTCATATTCAAGACACTGTCAAGTCATATTCAAGACACTGTCAAGTCATATTCAAGACACTGTCAAGTCACATTCAGGACACTATCAAGTCGGTTGTGACTTAACAGTGATCCAGGACAGACCAAACGTTGTCATAACTTAAGTGATAGTTATGTGTCAGGTGTTACGGATACAGTATTGTAACTTATTATTGTAAGTTACAATACTGCGCTATTTATTATTATAAATAATGAAGATTAATTTATTCAAAATGTCGAATTAGGGTAATATTCAGAATTTGAAAAATACAATTGACATTGCTGTCATAGTGATATTGTTGAGAATTATTCAACATGGATGTTATTTTCATGTACATTTTAAACTAAAAATTAGGCTGTTGATTTTGAGAATAGTTAGTAAAGCTTTATTTTTGTTCTATGTTCACTTGAAATTTTTAAGTTTGTGAGGGTAGACGGTTTTATTCGGTGTAAGGGAGTGCTTGCCATGGCTTATATCTCAGTTAGTAAGGAACCACCTTCAGGAGAGTATGTATATGTGTCGTCACTCAATGTGAGGCCTCATGTTGAATTGTGTTATGCCTTCGAAGGATTGTGATTATTCAGGAAAGAGTCTTGGTCCTCCTGGTCCTCAAGAGCCTAATTGAAAAAATGAATGGCAATTTTAAAAATTTGAGGAAAGGGATAGATGTATACTTTATCAGGGGGAGAGAGAGGGTATGTCTTCTGTGTAGTGTAATATGTCTACTTTATCAGGATGGCAGAAAGAGGGTATGTCTTTTGTGTTGTGTAATCTTGAAATATAATAATCGTGTAGCTTACAAGTGATGTTTTATTTTTGCCATATTTATTATTTATAACATTCCATTTATATAGATAATGTTATTACTTAACCAACCATTCTTGATGTAATTAGTGACGATATAATTTATGGTATCAGCATCATTTTGGCTGTTATAATTACCGTATATTACTAATCCCCGGCCCAGAAATAATTTATAGTGGTGGTCACTTCCACTTTGTGTTACATCTCATCACTAGTCCTAATTTATATATTTTTTGTGGTATTCTGAAAATATAAGCCTACCTGCTTAGGACCTGTCTCTCGGTTACATTATGTGCTGTCATGCAAATATTATATGCTACCATTAACATGTGTGTATTTATATTGTTTTGGTATTTATTTTAGTTAATGTTAATGATTTACAATACATGTCATCCACTGATAATTTATCTTACCTGAGTAAATTTAATTATTTGTAGTTAAGAACCAACGCATTGGTACTCTTATTTAAGAAGCATGGGTGGAAAAATAAACACATAAGCACTGTAATGTTATTCTTTATTGACAACGTTTCGCCCACATGGTGGGCTTTATCAAGTCACAAACAGATCTGTTTGTGATTTGATAAAGCCCACCGTGTGGGCGAAAAGTTGTCAATAAAGGATCACATTATACTGCTTATGTGTTTATTTTATCCATTGAGTCGGTATTTTATACAATTTACTTCCAAGAAGCATTGGTCAAATTGAAGGTAGAGAACGTGTAGAAGTTCCAGAAGAGCTAGACACTGGTGTGTCATTGCCAGATAGCAGGACCAACTTCATCTCCCATAGTCACGTATGTTTTTAAACCCAATCTCATTTCATAAATATAACTTTAACACTTATTCCCACATATTCTCCACCATCGCGCACCCTAAATCATCTTCGCCTCGATATGAACGGAGGAGGACCTGTCTAACAACAACACTAGGTGTTAATAATAATAATAATAATCTTTATTTACTACAAGTACATGTACAAGGTATACAGGCCTAGCTGACATCAATGACATACTACTATATAGAAAGCCCCTTGTTATGCAGAGCATTTCGGGCAAATTAGGTCAGTTTTGTCCCAGGATGCGACCCACACCAGTCGACTAACACCCAGGTACCCATTTTACTGATGGGTGATCAACCGGTGTAAGGAAACACGTCTGATGTTTCCACCCCTTCGCCGGGAATCGAGCCCGGACCCTCACTGTGTGAAGAGAGAGCTTTTGCCACCAAACCACGGGGCACCGGGGAACCGCGTTGGTCCCTTCATTTCTGTATCTAAGACGATCACCCAAAATGTCATGAAGCCAGACTGGCAAGATGTGGATCAAGACCGTATTCTACCTACCATCTTCACTTCAGTTACTTGAATGATATTAGTCTTGAAGTGTGAGTTATCCTTCACTCCATCAACACTCTTGAACCTACTATTAAGTTCACTCTAGTGGAGGAGAATAATCAGCTACCTTTTCTTGATATGCTGTTACAGACTTACAAAAAAAATTATACTTCTGACAACATAACAAAGGACTAAGAGGGAAGTAGTAATCAGCTTCTCCCAAAGTGCTATCAATTTCTAGTTTACATTTGCTACAATAACAATGTACATATTTCACACAAGATTTTAGCTTGATACCTTTCCTCTTTTCACCTGTTGCGTGATTGCAGGAAACGTGATGGGAGTTGCATCCTCAACAAGACTAATGTTGTTACCTCTGAAGAGGGACAGTAACATGGCAACTAACATCATCAGACAAACTTGACACATTTGCATCTTCATAGTCATCAACATAACTATATCACCAATTGACACTAATAAAATCCTTTTTGAGTTTCCACAATGAGGTATTAGTGAATAATTTTATTATGGTAATAAGTAACGTTCATTGGCAAAGAGAAATGAAACAGGTCACGAAGAGTCGAAATAGACCCTGGGTTAACAGCATTTCCAGATACACTGACAAGCCCAACCGTCAATAACAATAATGAGTGGACCTAATTTCCCGCCCCCTAAACAAAATTAGGAAAAAGATATACATCAGCACTTACCATGCTCATAAAGAAATTCAGAAAACTGTATTATGCTAACAGTTTCCAAGAAATAAAGAACGATATCAAAAAAGACCTGGAGAACACACTCTCGTATACTAGTCTCCAGCAAAATTATAACGACCAAAGAAATTATACTGATCAGACCTAACAAAACTCCCACCCATACTACTGATAAAGTAAATAATTTTAGCAGCTTCTTCTCAACTATAAGGCATTTCCTTGCCAAAGAAATCCTAATCCTAATTGCCCAGGTTACTGATTACCTCAGTGAGAGTTATCAAAACTCGCTCTACCTGTCCCCAACTATCACTACATAGGCAACTTCAATACTAAATGCCCCAAAAACAAAGTAGGTAATAAAGTGAATGTACTACCATTTAAGTACATATATAAAACCCGCCAGTGTGCTATAGATTTCATTGCAACTTTCTTTAATGAATTTCTTGAAGCCAAAACATTTCTCATATTTGTATGCTAGCGTATTATATCAATCCAAAAATGAAGAGACCCAACCGAAATTAACAAGTACAGGCCAAGTTCTTATCACTTGTATTAAGATGCGCCCTTCATCACACATTTGAACATCTAATGTGGTTCAATTGTGCAGAAAAGTTAGGGACAACAACAGGAGTCTCACATACCTTTTCATCTTCGTCCCAGTAAATCCCGTGATCATGTAAAAATGGAATACTCTCAGTTTTGTAGCCCTATGTGCTAGTTTGTGACACTTATCTCTGGTAAAGTTGTTTTATCTGGATGTGTAGTCATACTTGCCTCTAGTCTAGTACTATAGTTTTGGTTTGTAGTCACATCTCTGTTCTATATCTTTGTGTTATGGGTTGGTATTCAGACTTACCTGTCGGGAAAATAGTTCAAGTTAGTGTGCCCGAGTAATGAGAACAAGAGGATGAAATCAATCCAGGGTATGTGGTCATATGATTGTTTATTTATAAAGTTATCACTAATAATGGTTAATTATAGAATATTTCTCATACAGTAAATATATATATTGTTTTTCTCAATCAACACACACACACATAGATACACGGTAATATTTGCATGAGACGGAAGGGATGGGGCAGAGAGAGAGATAACCTGAGCCTAAGATTGCTGAGTAGATGTGCAGACCAGCTAGCAGCACCTCTAACTTGCATCAGCACTGCCTACAAAGTATAAATGGCCTTCTCTGTGGAAAGAGGCAATTGTAATCCCTGTTCACAAAAGTAAGAGCAGAGCAGAAATCAGCAACTACAGACCAGTGTCACGCCTGTCAATCACTAGCAAGATTCTTGAGACAATCTCACGGCAGATGATGGAGTTTTTCGACTACCACTGACTTATTTGTGACCGTCAGTATGGCTTCAGAAAATGTTACTCTTCAGCTGATCTGTTGTTAAACCTTTCCACTAGGTGGCACCAGTCACTGGATGAATCCAAAGTCAGTTGTGTAGCTGCACTGGACATTGCTGGTGCTTTCGACCTAGTGTAGCACTAGGGACTCATGGATAAAACTGCAAGCACTTGGAATTGCAGGCTTTACACTATGTCTTCTCAGTGATTACCTTCAAGGTAGATCTTTAAGTGTAGTTCTCAATGGGACAGAGTCAGCAAGTGTTCCACAGGGAAATGTTCTTGGGTCATTGTTATGGAATGTCTACTTCAATGACCTTCTTCATCTCATCCCAGAATTCCATGTATATGCAGACGACTGTACTCTGACATTAACTTATCCAAGAGAGGAAATGTCAGCTGCTCTAAGTTACATCAATCACCAGCTTACAGTTATATCAGCCTGGGGTAAATGATGACAGGTCACATTTGCTCCTGAGAAAACATAGATGATGTTGGTCTTTAGGCACCATGATGGTAATGCTGGAGCAGTGGTAAGAATGAATGGGAAAGTGTTGGTACCCGGGACGAAGCTGATATCCATGGGGGTAAATTTGACTCAAAACTGACCATGAAGAACCACTTTGTACATCTTGCAAACAAGGCAGCCAAGAAGCTTGCAGCACTTCGACGTATCTCGTATTTGCTCAACAGTAGAGGTTGCAAGATTCTGTACGAGGCACAAGTACGCTCACACCCTGAGGATGCTCCACTTTCTTGGATTGCCTGCCCTCCGTCTCATCTGGACCCAGCCTGGATAGATCTGTCATTTCAGCAGAGCCTTCAACACAGGAGGGATGTGGGTGGCCTTACTGTTATGTACAAGGCCAATATTGTCAAAGTACCACACATGGTTCCACTCCTAGAACAGCGAGAACTGAGTTTCTCTACAACAAGACGGACAGCAAGCAGCAACATTCTGACTGTACTCTTCTCCAGAACATGACTTCATCTGAGATCATTTATTCCTAAGATGACTAGAGTCTGGAACATGTTCGTACAGCATAATGATATCAACGAAATAAAGTCAGTTGATCAAATGAAATTGCTGGCCCACAGATGGCTCTAACTTCATCCTGTTTCCTACTTGTATGTTTCATAATAACAAAAAGGCTTTCAAATGAGCTGATGTAGGTAACAGCTCTTAGCGTTTATATAAAGTTAGGAATCCTTATCCTAACCTTGTAAAGCCCTGTGTGTGTATGTGAGAGAGAGAGAGAGGCACACAGAGAGACAGACAGAAAGACTGACAGAGAGACAAAGACAGAGACAGAGAAAGAGAGAGAGACCCAGCTAAAGCCAGAGCCAATACCAGCCTGAGCGTCTACGTTCAAACTCTCAGGAGTGGCATGGTTTCAAGAAGACCATCCCCTTCGCCTCAACAAAGCACAAATAACCACAACTTACAAAGAATACATCATGTTAGCCTGCTTCTGTAACACTGTTTTCAAAGTTCAACAGAACTCCACTAGATGTGGTGTCTACCTTCGCACCGGTCTTGGTTTTCACCACATTTCATCAACAGCCTTGGCAATACCTCAATCATAATGCTCAGGTAAAAGTGATATTCTACCCACTTTTGCCCATGTGTCTTCCTCCGTCCACCCGTCCACCCACTCTGCTTCCTCGTGTCCCTCCGACGATCGCAGCGGCGCTGCCTCCTTCTCTTCTTCTCTGATCTCTCGTTTAGGGTTTTGGTGACTCATTACTCTAGAGCCAGACTTGTTATCCTCTGAAGTCACCATAGGAGATCGTTCAGAGCAAGGAATCTGGCGGCCCCGGAGGCTGAAACCGGCGCCCGTGTGGAAGCGTCCTGTGATAAACATCATGATGACTGGTCCCTCCCTTGGGAAGGGTACCACGCCTGCAGAGAGAAAGAAGAGTGAACTGGGGAAAAATACAAACTATGTCAGTCCCGACACGTCTCTTTGTACCTACACACTTATCCAACTCTGTGTACGTACCTACCCCAGTCTACTTGCATACCTGCCTCACTCTACAAATCTGCTCTGTTTGATTTATTCACATATCCTACGGTACCTACATACCTGTCCCACTTTACAAACACATTTGAACTCTCAACTTACACAGCTTCCCCACTCGACCTACACACCTGTCTCATTCTACTTACACACCTCCCCCACTCTTCCCACACATCTGTCTTTTCCTACATACTTACACTCCTGCCCCACTGCATATGTTTACTATAATTGTATCGAAGCTATTGCCTGTATATAAATGTGTATATAGGCATTTATATGAGTGAATATTTAAATGGTATAAAATACCGACAGGTTGTTAGGTAAGACACATATGCAACAGTTAGATATCTTTATTACGAAACGTTTCGCCTACACAGTAGACTTCTTCAGTCGAGTACAGAAAAGTTGGTAGAAGCAGAAGAGATGTGAAGGCGATGTAATCAGTCCATCACCCTTGAAGATCTAGTTTTGAGGTGGTCAGTCCCTCAGCCTGGAGAAGAATATTTGTTCCAAATATTCTTGTGTAGACGAAACGTTTCGAAATAAAGATACCTAACTGTTGCATATATGTCTTACCTAAGAGTCATTTATATACCTATTTATAAGACTTCTTTACCAATTCCATGTAACAGGGAAGAAGCATTATGATGATGTACTGAATTTTGATTAAGATTTTTTTTTCTCAACAAACCGACCGTCTCCTGCCGAGGTAGGGTGACCCCAAAAAAGAAGAAACATTTTCACCATCACTCACTCCATACTGTCGTGCCAGAGGGGCGTCGATACTACAGCTCATAACTGAAAATATCCCTATCTGTAGGCACTGTACTTTCCCGGCTAACCGGTTTCCCTGAATCCCTGGAACGACCCCTACCCTGTCTTCCTATTTTGTTCCATCCTCTCTAAATGTCCGAACTACCTCAAAACCCCCTCTTCACTTTTCTCAATAATGCTTTTAGTAACCAAGCACCTCTTAATCTCCAAGCTACGAATTCTCTGATGTTTATTAATCGGAGAGAGACGGTTGTGTGTACCTGTGTGCTCATTGCAGAACCTGACGTGATCCCACTCTATTTGCCTCTTATTCTCTTATTCCCCGTGGGACCCTAAAATAATAATCCCACAGTACAAACCTCTTTTCTCACTGTGGGAGACGGGGAAAATGGTCCTACAGAATATACCTCTTTACTGTGAGAGCCTGGAGAGATACTCCCACAGTATGATTCTCTTTGCACACAATGGGACACTGGGAAAATGGTCATACATTCAATACCTCTTTAATTACTGTGGGAGCCTGGATGGATGGTCCTTGGGTATATACTTTTTTACTCACTGTGCTAGCCTGTGGTGAATGGTCCCACAGAATAAACCACTGTGGGAGACTGAGGGGATTGTCCCACAGTATATATCTCGTTACTCATTTGTTGGAGTCGGGGGGGGGGTGAGAAAATCACAGTATATACCTTTATACTCTCTGTGGGAGCCTGGGGAGATGGTCACATAGTACATACCTCTTTACTCAATGTGGCACTGTGGGAACCTGAGTGAATTGTCAAACAGTATATACCTCTTTACTCATTGTGGGAGCCTGGAGAAATGGTCACAGTATATACCTCTTTATTAACTGTGGGAGCCTGAGGGGATTGCAACACAGTATATATCTATTTTACTCACTGTGGGAGCCTGGGGGTATGGTTCCACAGTATGTACGTCCAGCCAGTACCAGACCAGCCTCAGAGCAACCAGCTGTTTCCTCTACGTCGAACTGGTCAGTGAGGAATTCGACACCACACACGTCTACGTCATGCCTGCACGAAGAAGGGAAGAATATGATCAGCGAGGAGCTCCACGACACACACGTCTGGGGCCAAGTCCCTGGACCCATTTTAATATACTGACACTGGGAATCCATTTTATTTTTGAGTCCACAAGTGTTAAAGATCATCCTGGGGCGTACAGCACTTGGGAAGGAGGCAGTTTACATTGACAAGGATCTTCATGGGGTAAAGGGTGTCATAAGAAGGAAGCGAGAGCTAACCTTCCTAAGGAGGATCTTCCTAGAGTACACAGCACAGTGGGAATGAGCAGTTTTCCTTCTCAAAGACTTTTCTAAGATACAAAGAACCGTAATCAGTTTGTAAAATGAAAATTATTCGAGTTTTGTATGGAATTATTGTACTTAAATGAAATTATTTGCTAAGCAATACAGATTTCGAAAGTTTGGGCAACGTTCATGGTGTTCCTGGGTAACGATAGTGTCATCATAAGTCGGAAATATTATTATCCTAATATATACTTTCCTGTTAGTGTGGTGAAGTTGTTGTTTCATAAAATATTAATAGAGTATATACAGTAAGACGTTTTACAGGTAAGGCTTCGCCATTGTAGAGGCGAGGCCTTACCTGAAGGAGACGCCTTACTTACCTGGTGGGGAAGATCTACCTGGTAGAAAGCCCCTACCAGGCAAAGAGGCACTATTTGACAGAGAAGATCTATCTGGTGGAGAGGATATCTAGAGGAGAAGACTTATTTAAGTTAGAAGACTACCAAAATTAGAAGACCTACCTAAAGCAGAACTACCTAAATTAGAAGACCTACCGGAAGTAGAAGACCTACCTGAATTAGAAGACCTACCTAAATTAGAAAACCTACTTAAATCAGAAGACCTACCTAAAGTAGAAGACAACTCACATGAGATGGATGACTTACGGCATGTAAACGAACTACCTGAAGAAGAAGACGTGCCTGAAGGAGATCTACTCGAAGTAGAGGCCACAGTGAACTGAGAAGACACAGTGAGCTGAGAGGCCACAGTGACAGAGGACACAGTGAGCTGAGAGGCCACAGTGACAGAGGACACAGTGAGCTGAGAGGCCACAGTGAGCTGAGAGGACACAGTGAGCTGAGAGGTCACAATGAGCTGAGAGGCCACAGTGAGCCAAGAGGCCCTACTTAGCTTTAAGTCCACACCTTGACGAGAGGCCCAAACGTTCTGATAGGAGCCACCTTGCTGAGAAGTCACAGTCTGGTTAATCTGGCATTTGGTGGAGATACTTGTCCAATTTCCTCTTGTCCCAGCAGTGTTTCTGATACTTTTCATGTGAGGCCGACTACGTCAGACTCACATGACTCGTAGACAATGTGAAACTAAACGTCCTTGGTTCACACAGGGTGCAACAAACCTTTCTTCAAAGGAAGAATGTGTTAGGCTGAATTTCCCTGACAACACCCTGCTGCCTGCTGAGTGGGCATTGTTAATGGTAGCAGTGAAGATACATCATAAGGCAAGGATCCAATTTAGAAATAATTCATACAACTATGTGTTTGTGGAACAGAATGATGATGTGATCAATAATCTGCTTAATACAACTTATGGATGCATTAATCTGTTCCGCCCTCCATCAGAAACTCAACACTTTGAAAAATGGGTCAGGATCAAAATCTTTGGATACCATCTGTACATGGACCCATCCTATTCAACATATCATCAAACCAAAGAGACTTAAAGGAAGGTCCCCTATTATTGCCAGTTGGGTAGGTCCAGTGCCCCTTCCTCGGAATATCTGTGTGCCTGGCCTACGTTTCCTACCCAATGAAACGTATATGTTACAAATGCCAGCACTATGACCATGTTGCAATAGACTGTACAATATTACATTCTTGGTGTGGTAAGTGTGCTAGAAAACATTCCACTAGGGAATACACAGTCTTGCTCGACGGTCAGAAATTTAAATGCATTACCTGTAAATAAGTTGGGGTTACAGTTTGACTGCAGATGAAACCCAAACAACCTTCGACGTGAACTAGATAACAGTTCGTTAATGGTAACTGAGGGTGAGGCCATTCAGCCTACCACAGTCATACCTGTGATTCCACCTCTGCAAAGTGTGGAAGAGTCCAACCTCCCTGCAAATGATTCTGGTGATACCAGAATCATTTGCACCACACTCCAGTTGTGGAGGAGCTAGCCATCCCTGCTAGCACATATCCCTGCTAGCACACATCCCTGCTAGCACACATCCCTGCTAGCACACATCCCTGCTAGCACACATCTCTGTTAGCGCTACTAATATGCCACTACTCACCTGTAATTACACCTG
Organism: Cherax destructor; assembly: GCA_009830355.1. NCBI lineage: Eukaryota > Metazoa > Arthropoda > Malacostraca > Decapoda > Parastacidae > Cherax > Cherax destructor. The sequence continues at coordinate 142,885 of WNWK01002454.1, read as the reverse complement.
AATATGGGGATGAGCATGTCACTCCTCCCAATGCACACATCCACAACAGTCAGACGGACACCACACATGTGACCCCACTGGAAGCTGGAGATGAATTAATTGCACAGAAACTACCTACAGGGAATGAGGAGTCAGTCATGCCAGAGGCACCATCAGAGAACACCAATGTAACCTTGGTACCTGTTAATGTTATAGTTGCTGAAGAAAGAACTAACTCACGAATACCTTGTTTTGGAAAGGTATTAGATTCGCCTGACTTTTTCAAATTATAACAAACTTGCAGAAAAAACTGAGCACCTTCAACAGATGCTGATACATTTTACAAATATTGGTAGTCAGAATGGTGCTCTTGATTACAAATATGATGACACAAGTGCAGCAATTTATATTCAGTTTCAAACAATTTGTGAGGATGAAGCCAGTGGCTCTTGGCTTCAAACATTGCCTAGGAATTTCCTGGCAAAGTGCCGGAAAATGCTTAGAGAAAAAGGCTATAAAAATAAAAGGATACAAAACTATGCTATTTGCTGTGAGGTGTTTGCACACTGTAGCCTGAGCATAATAGTCTTACCATCTAATGAGCAAGAGATTGTAATAAATTACTACAGTGGGCAGATTGCAATTTTTTCTTGAAACATTGCTTCTATCAGGAAGCGTTTACATGACTTACATTATATTAGTGTAACCAAGAATATTGATGTCATCTGTTTGCAGGAATGTAGACTACAGGGTGGAGTACCTCCACCAAAGTTGCCTGGATATGCAATTTATAACTTAAGGTCAACTAACTGTTGTGTGATGTATGTTAGAAAGAACTTCACTTCTTACTTTGCAGAGTCGAGAAAGATTACAGTATCATGGTGTCAAAATATACGCAGGCAACGTTTCCATAAACATCTTTAATCTTTATGCTCCAGCAAACCGGCTTCGACCTGATGCTTTACCAGCTAACATCAATAGTGAACCTTACTAATTCTTGAAGACTTTGATGCCAGACATAAGAACATTGGTGGGTCTATAACAAACACCAATGGAACTAAATTAATGAATTTTCTAAATGAGCATGATAATGTTCGAATTGTGGGCACTGTTGAGCCTACTCACATAAATGGTGGCATACAAACCATACCAAACAAACCATGGTATGGTTTGTTTGCAATCGTGTCACTACGATTTCGTGAGTCATGGTGGCATACGATCTGTGCCTTGGATTTAATGTGTCATATACTACGACGCATGACTCTGTCATTGTTGATGATCTTCTATCTGATCACTTCCCAAGACTCACAGCTGTCAATCTTGATCATATCTCCAGCAATCAAGGAGATAATACAAGAAGATAATACAGAAAGAGAAAACTTATTCTTAACCCAGAACACAGAGATAACTTCATTAACTAATTGGACCAAAGGTAAAAGAATTACGAAGTCACTGTCACACAAAAATTCATAAGAACATAAGAACATAAGAAAGGAGGAACACTGCAGCAGGCCTGTTGGCCCATACTAGGCAGGTCCTTCACATTCCATCCCACTAACAAGATATTTGTTCAACCCAATGATGATTTAGTTGTCACTATTGAGACTGTGTTCACAGATCAAGTGAACAGAAAAAATAAACATAATTCTTCCACCATAAATAGCAATAAATACCATTGTAAATACTGATCCAGAGTTACGCAATTTAACACATGCAGCAGCTAGGAGGATTTGTTACGCATACCGTGAATGGAGGACCCCAGAGGTGCTCAGAACATTCCAAGCTGCACTAACAAATGCAAGGAATAGAAAGCAAGAATTTAGGTAACAGGAATGGGAACAATTTGTTAATGGGTTAAATAGTGTATGACCGACTTGGTTTGTCTCACTTTTGTGAGAGGATCTACCTAGTGGAGAGGCACTATGTAGTAGAGAGCATCTACCTGGTCGATAGGACCTACCCGTTGGATAGGACCTACTTGGTAGACAGAACCTACTGGTGGACAGAACCTACTGGTGTACAGAACCTACCAGGTGGATAGAACCTACCAGGTGGATAGAGCCTACCTGGTGGATAGAACCTACCTGGTGGACAGAACCTACCAGGTGGATAGAGCCTACCTGATGGATAGAACCTACTGGTGGACAGAACCTACCAGGTGGATAGAACCTACCTGGTGGACAGAACCTACCTGGTGTATAGAACCTACCTGGTGGATAGAACCTACTTGATGGGCAGAACCTACTGGTGGATAGATCCTACCCGGTGGATAGTACCTACCTGGTGGATAGAACCTACCTGGTGGACAGAACCAACCTGGTGAATAGAACCTACCTGGTGGATAGAGCCTACCTGGTGCATAGAACCTACCTGGTGGATAGAATCTACCTGGTGGATAGAACCTACCTGTGGATACGACCTACCTGGTGGATAGAACCTACCTGGTGGATAGAACCTGCCTTGTGGATAGACTCTACCTGGTGGATAGATTCTACCTGGTGGATAGTACCTACCTGGTGGATAGAACCTACCTGGTGGACAGAACCAACCTGGTGAATAGAACCTACCTGGTGGATAGAGCCTACCTGGTGCATAGAACCTACCTGGTGGATAGAATCTACCTGGTGGATAGAACCTACCTGTGGATACGACCTACCTGGTGGATAGAACCTACCTGGTGGATAGAACCTGCCTTGTGGATAGACTCTACCTGGTGGATAGATTCTACCTGGTGGATAAAACCTACCTGGTGGAGAGAACCTACCTGGTGGATAAAACCTACTTGGTGGATAAAATCTACCTGGTGGACAGAATCTACCTGGTGGATAAAATCTACCTGGTGGACAGAATCTTCCTGGTGGATAGAATCTACCTGGTGGATAGAATCTACCTGGTTGGTAGATTCTACTTGGTGGATAGAACCTACCTGGTGGAGAGGATCTGCCTGATGGAGAGAACCTTCTTGACGGAGAATACGTATCTAAGAATGGGGCAACCTGACGTGGAGAATTTACCTGAGTGATAGAACCTACCTGGTGATGGTGTAGATGCATCTCATGTTGGTGTAGTATGGACCAGGATAGCCTGGGCTCTGGAGAGTGAATTTCGTGCTGTTGAAATCCTGACGACAGGAAGCGCCTTCTTCACGGTCATCGTGCATTTGTATTAATTTAGGGTCCCGTTGCCTGAAGGTGGGCTTAATCCTCTCGACGTCAGGGTTTGTTGTTGTTCTGGTGTTGCTAATATTAAACGCCTGAGGTAAAAGGATTTCAGGTGCTGGCTTAAGGAGAGGCCGTAAAAAGAAAGCAGGAGTGACTGTAGGCTGAGTGGTGGAAGAGGTTGTCGATGAGGTAGAGACGGTAGATGGGATGGTCGGAAAAGGTGTGGTGATTGGGTAGGGAGTAGTAGGAAAAAGGGGAATGTAGGGATTAAGGGTGGTGTAATCAGGTATGGGAGGCAAATATCCGGGACTAAGTGTGGCGTAGGTTGTACTTGGGGAAATATAACTTGTGCTTATATCGTAACTTGCAGCTGGTGCCCCGTAGCTTGTGGCTGGGGCCCCATAACTTGTGGCTGGAGCCCCATAACTTGTGGCTGGGGCCCTGTAGTTTGTAACTGGGGCCCCATAACTTGTCGTTGGGTCCCTGTAACTTGCTGCTGGAGTTCTATCACTTGGAACTGAAGCACCATTACTTGGAGCGTTATTGGAGCTGAAGGGAAGACTTGTGTAATGACCTGAGTAACGACGACGGGAGAAAGGATTGAACTTCCAAAATGGATTCAGTTTTGGTTTCAAAATCGGTCTAGCAGGCCTGAAAAATCCAGGATTACGGGTGTTGTGATTATAATGGTGGTGGTGATGGTGCGGCCTGTAAGTGGGATACCTTGGGTAGGTTGGATAAGTGGGCCTGAAGTGTCCGCAGGTGACTTGGGTGACCTCAATGCTGAACCCACGACCTGAACCCGATGCATTGGAGTGAAAGTAGAGGTCCAGGAGTGGAGTGGTGAAGTGGTACTTTCCTGTGTATATAAGGATGAAAATGACATTCTCATTGTCGAAAGTACTTTAATCTTCAGCTGAAATTACATAATATTGCGCACAAACAATCAAAGATTTCTATATCTCACTGGAGGCAAGAAATACATTAGAGAATGTTGCATATTGTAGCCCATCCTCCAACTTTGGTAGCGTTCATACAAATATCATTCTTTTAAGCAATCATATTAGAGCCTTAAGCGTTTTGGGGAGACTAACCCCATAAATGATTATAAGGGTACCTGCGTTCTAATTATTCATGTTGATACCAATGCTTTAAAAGTTTATTTAGTTACCAGTGCTTTAAGTGTTCACGAGTATACTAATGCTTTACTAATGCTTTAAACACTTGTGGGGTACCAGAGCTACTATATGACTGGCGCTGCTCGTTGTCAGCCAGATATTTATTTTCATTGATATACTGACTGTCGATTTATAACAGGTAAATATTGATAAATATAACAGATAAATATTGATAAATGTAGATTATTCAAATATAGATTATTCTAATAAAGATTATTCTAATATAGATTGTTCTAAATATGGCCTAACCATACCAAAGCTATCCCATCCCATCCTAGTATAATGTAACCTAATGTAAACCAACCCAACCCCGCCCAACAAAATCCACATAAACCTACCCTACACACACAACCCGCACATATAAAAGAGAGGAGCTAACGACGACGTTTCGGCCCGACTTGGACCATTTACAAAGTCACACTGTGACTTTGTAAATGGTCCAAGTCGGGCCGAAACGTCGCCGTTAGCTCCTCTCTTTTATATGTGCGGGTTGTGTGTGTATTGTTCCAGTCACGGTATTGTGCCTTTTTGTTATTTATAAACCTACCCTAAATTAACATATTCCAGTTCAACACATTGTAACCCAAAATGACCTAACCTGACCCAAATTTATGCAGTCTGACCCAGCCTAACCCTACTCAATCCATCCCAACCTAGCCTAACCCAACCTAACCCAACCAAACTGATACACCACAAACCCAACCAGACCAAAAAAAAACCAGCCACACTAAATTTAAGCTGGCAGAGAAAAACCACTGACGTGACGGATAGTGGGTAAGTGCACTGACCTAAGGGATAGTTGGTATATATACTCACGTGAGAGGTTTTGGGTATGGTTACTTACGTATTTCTCCCGAATTCCTTTGTCCACATAGTCTCTCCTGTCTGCCCACTTGCAGGTAGTCACCCCCACACCCGGAACTGTACTCTATCTCCATGTCTAGAATCTGTGTGTGAGAGAGTGAGCTTTATCAGTAAAATCATCTCACCATTATTATTATTATTATTATTATTATTATTATTATTATTATTATTATTATTATTATTATTATTATTATTATTATTATTATTATTATTATTATTATCATTATTATTATCGTTGTTGTTGTTGTAAGAAATAAAATAATAATTCAGTACACAGTCACCAGTATCACCATTATCATCACAACACAGCATCAGCACCGTTACATCACACGACTTTATCACCACTCAGCAACATCACCCCCTGTTATCACTACCCAGCAACATCACCCCCTCTTATCACTACCCAGCAACATCGCTCAGCGTTATCACTACCCAGTGGTTATATCACTATACAGTGGTATCATCACCAGTGTTATCACCACCCAGCATCATTACCTCATAGTATCATTCCTGTGAACTCATCACCTGGGGCTACTCCGGTGTTGTGATAACTTCTGATGACGTGTTCACCTAGGTTGAGGCAGCCTGCCATCCCTTTGTTAACTAACACTTTTTGTCCTGCCATCAACACCTCTCCAAAATCCTCTCTGACTGTGGAATTTAACTTCCACTTCAAATGGTAATCAGATTTCTGTTAATTAACATAAAAAAGATATTATGTATTTCCTTAGCTTAGTGTTGCAGTGACCATGCTACCACCTGTGTTCCATGCTACCACCTGGGTTCCATGCTACCACCTGGGTTCCATGCTACCACCTGGGTTCCATGCTACCACCTGTGTTCCATGCTACCACCTGGGTTTCATGCTACCACCTGGGTTCCATGCTACCACCTGGGTTCCATGCTACCACCTGGGTTCCATGCTACCACCTGGGTTCCATGCTACCACCTGGGTTCCATGCTACCACCTGGGATCCATGCTACCACCTGGGTTCCATGCTACCACCTGGGTTCCATGCTATCACCTGGGTTCCATGCTACCACCTGGGTTCCATGCTACCACCTGGGTTCCATGATACCACCTGGGTTCCCTGCTACCACCTGGGTTCCATGCACTAGAGCTCGTCACCACAATAACATCCAAGGAACACATTTGTTGTCAATTTTTCTAAAAGTGATGTTTGCTGCCAAGCACACACCAGCTGCATCCCCACCAGCTGCATCCCCACCCAGCAACATCCCCACCAGCTGCATCCCCACCCAGCAACATTCCCACCCAGCTGCATCTCCCACCTAGTATCAACACCCAGCTGCATCTCCACCCAGCAACAGCTCCACCAGCTGCATCCCCACCAGATGCATCTCCACCCAGCAACAGCTCCACCAGCAGCATCCCCACCAGCTGCATCTCCACCCAACAACAGCTCCACCAGCTGCATACCCCACCAGCTGCATCCCCACCAGCTGCATAACCACCCAGCTGCATCACCACACCCAGCATCACCACCACCCAGCTTCATCAACGCATAGCAACACCACAACAGCATCACCACACCCAACATCACCAAAACCACCCAGCATCACCACCACCCAGTATCACCACCACCCAGCACAACCACCACCAAACATCACCACCACCCAGCATCACCACCACTCAGCATCACACCAAACATCACCACCACCCAGCTTCATCAACGCTATACTGCCTAGCATCACCACCACCCAGCATCACACCAAACATCACCACCACCCAGCATCATCACCACCACCCAGCATTACCACCACCCAGCACAACCACCACCAAACATCACCACCACCAAGCATCACCACCACCCAGCATCACACCAAACATCACCACCACCCAGCTTCATCAACGCTATACTGCCTAGCATCACCACTCAATATCACCACAGAATATCACCACCCTGCATCATCACCATACTGCGTCATCACCACTCAGCATCATCACCATACTGCGTCATCACCACTCAGCATCATCAGCCCCCAGTATTACCACCACCTAGCATCATCAACGCCCAGCATCATCACCGCCCAGCATTATCACCACCCAGTATCATCACACAGCATCATCACCGACCAGGATCATCACTACCCAGCATCATGAACGCCCAGCCTCATCACTGCAAAGTATCACCACCCAGAATCATCATCTCTAGCATCATCACTGCCCAGCATCATCACCCAGCATCATTATCATCCAGCATTATCAACGTCTTGCATCGTCAACGCCCAGCATCATCACCACCCAACATCATCACCCAGCATCCTCACCATCTAGCATCTTCACTGCCCAGCATCACCACCCAGTATCACTAAACATCATCACCCAGCATTATCACCGCCCAGTATCACTAAACAGCATCATCATCACCTTCCAGCACCATCACCACATGGCGTCATCACCACCTAGCAATATCACCATCCAGCATCATCACCACTCATCACCACCCAGCATCATCACCACCCAGCATCACTACCCAGCATCATCACCACCCAGCATCATCACCACCCAGCATCATCACCACTCATCACCACCCAGCATCATCACTACCCAGCATCATCACCACCCAGCATCATCACCACCCAGCATCATCACCACCCAGCATCATCACCACCCAGCATCATCACCACCCAGCATCATCACCACCCAGCATCATCACCACCCAGCATCATCACCACCCAGCATCATCATCAGCATCATCACCCAGGGCTCACCTTGATATTCAGTTGACACACATCACTGGAGGTCTTGGTGACGAGGTAGTGACAGTCAGTGTTTGGAGGATACTGGTTGGGATACTCTGGAGATTGTAGAGCGACGGTGGGTGTGGTCACCAAGGCACCACACCCGCTTGGGTTGATGGACGTCCGCTGACTCACCCTAATCTGGTACCCGTAGTCTAGAGAATTTGTGGTCGAATCAGAGTGGAAAGTGATTGTCAGCTCGTTGCTCAAGAAGGCGATAGTTCCTGTGAAATATAAAGAAAAATTAAAACATTTATGACACCGGTTAATTTACTGGGACAAATTCTATGGCGAACGTGACATGTATGCAAGGGATGCAATACATCTCTGTCGAGGGGGCCGTCGCTGAGTTGCGTAGGACTTTAAACTGATATAAGATAGAGGTATAGGTGAGTGTGGGAAACTTGACAGGTTGCAGCACCAGAGATGAAAAACAACAAATATTACTTGGATACTTCAGGGATATGCTTAAAAGACATTGTTCATCAAAAATTTACTAATATATGCTATGGAACTGGTCAACAAAGGTAGGGCAGCGAGTGTAAGAAATAAGATAGATGAGCTAAGATTAATTGCATGTGTAGGAAGGATAGGTATTTTTGCTATAACAGAGACCTGGTTCAACCTGAAAGAGAGAAATGTCTTCTGAATGCCACATACAAGGCTATAAATTATTCCATGCCAATAGGGTCAACAGGAAAGATGGTGGAGTGGCGATATATGTCAGGGATAGTTTAAACTGTAGCGTCTTGCTTGGAGCATTTCTGGGAACTGATGACATTGACTCAACTCTCAGGAAGAAACTGGAAGAGTTGAGGAGGATGGAGCAACGAAGAGGCAACCTTGAAACCTACGATGACTTGTACCTTCTCACAAAGTGCTTGAATCTGCCTAAGTTAACATTTTTCCTAAGATGTACACTCTCATATGACAACCTTGTACTGCATAAACATGACAGAGTCCTGAGGCAAATCTTTACAAAAGTACTTAACCTTACTCTAGAAGATGGACAGTGGAATCAAGCTACACTTCCAGTCAGACTAGTAGGTATTGGTGTCTGCAAGGCATCACAGATTGTACTACCTGCTTTCCTGTCCACATATGTTGCACCCAATGGACTTGTAGCAGCGGTTTTTCCTGAACGCCGTAGGGACAATGTTGGAGTTCATGACCAAACGTTCGTTGACGGAGCCATGCTTTGGGATAATCTAACGGGCTCTGAAACAAAATCGGCTCCCCCCAAAAACTACAGTCACACAGGGACGGCCCCATAGTGAAGAATACAGCCTCAACAATGCTTCAAAGTGTGCCGGGGAAGGATAGAGCCCACCTCCTAGCAGTGAGAGCTCCTCATGCAGGGGCTTCATGTTGGCTGTTCCCAACTGCTAGCTTGGCACACGTCTGGACCCACAAATCATCCACATTGGTGTTACCCTACGCCATGTCGCCTCTATTCTCGCCGAACACAGGTACATTTGCTGCAGTGAATTGGCAGACTGTGCTGTAGATCCGAGGGAAAGATTGCAAGGCATAAAGAGGTTAATAGCATCATCAGAGGAGCCTCACAACAGCTGGATCTCAAGCAATAAGGGAGCCACCCCAACTATGCAGATCAGACGGCAAGCAGGTGATGTGGAACTACACATGTGTGTTCACATTGGCTGATACCTATCTCCAATACACCAGGGAGGAAGGAGGACCAGCTACCAGCTTCAGGGAGTCCCAAAAGTCTAGAAAATACAGTGAACCTGCCCATCATTATATGATGTGTGTTCCCATAGATTCAGAGACCCTTGGCCCATGGGTAAAGATTGCATGTAAGTTCCTTAAGGAGCTAGGCAAAACTCATCAGGGTAACTAGGGATCACAGGGCAGCTAGTTTTCAATTCCAGCGACTCAGCACTGTTATGTAATAAAATATACCTATTGATTAAAAAAAATATGGGGTGGTAGGGGAAGTGGAATATTCAAATGGCTTCAGAAAGAAATACATATATTTTTCCTTGAATTATTTTTATTCATTTCTCCGAGGCTATGCGTCCCACAAGTTGCACTAGAGGTGGACCCTATCCTATATGTAATACACTCTCCTTGGTGCTCCTCTTGGGTCCAATGCCATCGATCTGATCCTGGAAAAAAAAATCTCAGACCTCAGGACGATGGAACGCAGGATGAAAGACATTGATACACATAATGCCTTCTACCTACTCACCAGGTGCCTGTCAATCCCAAAACTTACCTACTTCCTGAGATGCTGCCCAGCCTTCAGCAGTCCGAAGCTCAAGGAATATGACTCTCCTTAAGACCATGCTGGAGAGTGTATTGAATCTTTCCCTCGAAGATGGACAGTGGTTGCAAGCCTCAATTCCAGTCAGGCTTGGGGGGCTGGGAGTACGCAGATCCTCCCAGATTGCCCTACCAGACTTCCTATCCTCTTCCATAGCATCAAATTAATAAGACAAATTCTTCCGGACAACCTAAGTGACTAAGCAGGAATACAGGACCCTAGCTACGCCAGTGCCATCACTGAATGGGAGACTCTTGCTGCTCCTGCACCAAAACCTAGTGCAGAACTGGCCTACAAACAGTCATGCTGGGATGGCCCCAACGCTGAAAAGGTGCTTGCCAATATGCTTAGAGCTGCAGCATCAGACAGGGAGACTACCTGTCTCCAAGCTGTGAGTGCACATCAATCTGGAGACTTCCTCCAAACAGTTCCCATTTCGGCAATGGGAACACGCCTCGACCCTAAGACCCTCCGTATTGCAGTGACTCTTCGACTTGCGGCCTCAATTCACACAGAATATACGTGTATTTGCGGCGATGCGCAAGCCGACCAATATGGTCTACATGGTCTTAACTGTTCCAAAACCAAGGGCTGGCATGCAAGACACAATGAGGTCAACGACATCATAAAGAGAACCCTTGCTACAGCTGGATGCCCAGCCGAGAGAGAGCCCCGATCACTAGCAGCCAACAATACCCACAACCCAGCAAACCGCCCAGATGGGATCACCATCTATCCTTGGAAGAATGGCAAGCTCTTAGCATGGGACTATACCTGTGTGTCGACACTGGCTGACACCTACATCCGTCACAGTGTCGGGCGACAGGGAGGAGCTGCTGATCACAGGGAGGAGTATAAGATCGGCAAATACAGGGACATAAGCAAACAGTATCAATTTGTCCCAGAGGGATCAAAGACCTTGAGATCATGGGGAAAAAATGCCACACGTTTCCTCAAAGAACTGGGTCCCAGACTCATCGACACCACCAGGGACCCAAGGGCAGCCACTTTCATGTTCCAGCGCCTAAGCATGGCCATCCAGAGTGGAAATACATGCTGCATACTGGGCTCGCGTCCGGCTTCAGAGGAGCTGGAGGAGATTCATAACCTTTGATATATTGTACCAATGTATTCATGTTTATGTTTCCTGTCAATGTATTCTGTCTATTGACTACTAGAAGAGAGGAGAATAACGTACTATTCATGCCAGTGAGGGCTCCACAGAGTCTCTGGCCAGCTACCTCCAGGTAGTCTCCAACGCACCCAGTCGTTTCACTCGTCTGGAAGGCTAATATCTCCAGGTACAGACTGCATGAGGAAGACATGAATGTTAGTACGTACTGACTGGGTAGTTGGTATGAGTGTTGTCGGGAAATGGGACGTTAATAATGGTTACACCATAACTCTGCTATTTTCAATCTAGAGCAAAACAAAAACAATACATAACATAGATTTTAAGTATTATTTAATAAGTGTAAACTGACCTATGATATATATATATATATATATATATATATATATATATATATATATATATATATATATATATATATATATATATATATATATATATATATATTATATATATTTATATATATGCAAAAGAACCACGGGGGGAGTAGAACGATAGCTCTAGGCCTTTCGTGTTGCAATCAACACATCATCAGGAGCAAGCAAAAATTGCAGAAGAGGAGGATGTCCAAGCAAGCAAGTAAGTGAGTGAGGGAGGGAGAAAGAGAGAGAGAGAGAGAGAGAGAGAGAGAGAGAGAGAGAGAGAGAGAGAGAGAGAGAAGGGTACAGGAAGTGCCCCCAGGCAGAAGGATGAATATTATAGCATTAGAAAAATCCCACAAGTACTGATATTGGAATAGCCTAAACGAAATTAACGTGGCAGTAATAAAAAAATCGGTCATATTCCGCTATGATATCAGTAACTTTACATACATAAATATATTGTCAGTGATATAGAAGTCACTGGCAATTATGGGGTAGCCTCCCACGGGACAGCGTGTCCATTTAAAGTGATGAGAAAACGGTAACATTTAAAAGGGAGACTTCTAAAAGTTATGTAAAGGAAACGGGGCTCTTAAAATAAACTCATTTAAAGAGGGAGGCATCTGTAATAACATGGAAGATGGCCAAAGTTATTCAACCCACATAATTCTGAGGCAAACTCTGGTTCAACCTTCAAGAACTGCAGGAAAAATAGGCCCTAATTCCTCGGTGTGGCACTTCATTTAAGACAGTCTAATGCATTCATATAAGAGCCCAATTTTAGACTGTGTACTATTGTCTCAACTAAAAACGCATCCAATTTGAACAACCCGTCACTGGCATTGAAGTGAAGTTCCATACATAGCTTTAAGAAAAAGTATGATAGGGCTCTAGGAGCGGGGAGAGAGTGACGCACTAGCAACCAGCGAAGAGGCGGGGCCAGGAGCTATGACTCGACCCCTGCAACCACATATAGGGGAGTACATACACACTAAAAAAATGGTATCCTAAAAGGCAGAACGTAGATGTAAGGGAACCGGTAAATGCACAGTAATCACTTCTTTGGCTCCACTCCTATATTTATATAGACCAAAAATATGAATATACATAACAGTGCAACCCAATATAATGTAAATTAACTTAGTTACCTGAAATTATCTTCATATTATGCGATCTAACCAAATGTAACTTAACGAAACTTAACTTACATCATGTAACGCAACCTAACATAATGTAACCTAGTAACTTAACATATAACATTACATAAATTAACCAAGCATTATAACCTAAAGTAACCTTGTAACGTAACGTGACCTAACATTATATAACCTAATATGACTTAAAACCTTCTATAACAAAACTTTCTTACCTAACTTGATGTAAGCTAACTTACAAAAATGTTTTTTTTTTTTTTTAAATTCGAAAAATTGCAAAACGTCTCCTCACCTGGTGATTCTGGACGAAGCTTTGAGTACGGTGGTGGTGCAGTCGATGGAGGGGTTGTATCTGCTCGGGAATCCTGGACTTTGCAGTATGAACTGCGATTCCTGTGTCCTGATGTCACATCCTACTTCACCACAACCCTCTGTTAACTGTCTTCCAAACAGCTGTGCCGAAAGGGAGAGGGAGATCTTAATTAAACTTGCTTAGGTGTGTGTGGTACGAAACACCGACACGGTACATAAAGATACAAGCGCAGCATAATGTAACCTTTATTGACAATGTTTCGCCCACTTGAGTGGACTTTTTTAAGTCAAACCTGAAAAAACTCCCTTTCTTACAAATGTATCTTAATGTGTCGATAACATCTGTGTGTCCTCAACACCATTGTAAAAAACTTATATGCTATGAACTGACTTTATCCTGTGCAGTCCTAATTTACCTTGTCAATGAAGAAATTTGGAAAACTGAAATATTGCTTTTCGTGTGATACTTTTAGTGCCTACTCTATTTTGTTTCCATCCTTCATCGCTGATAACTTGATAATTCAACTTGTGTCTCCAAAATTAATGTGTTGGTATATTTTAGAATATTGGTTTCTCTGAAATAAGAATATACCTCTTCAGTTTATCTTCATAGCTGGGAATTCTTAGTGTAAAAGTTTTAATTAAATTTGGGCTGTCAGTGTCTTATTTTGTAATTTTTAAATGAAGAAATTACAATATTAGTTTCCACATAATGGATTGTGACTACCTCTTCTGTCAGCTTCAGATCAATAATGCTAATGTTAAACTGCATAAGAAACTTATGCCGCATTCTGTATGATTCCTATATGGTGTACTCAGGCACAGAAGACCGGGTTTATGCCTCTGATAGCGCAGCTACCGAAATACATTTAGTTTATATGATTGTTACATTTTGGGGACACCCGCAGTGCGCGACTAGTCTAATCTACATGATAATTATATTGTGGGAACAGTTAGCCTAATCTGTATGTAAGGTATGGTGTGGGAATAAAAGTTAGTTTGTGTCTTTGTCACTGTTCATTACACTGGATGGAAGCCTATATGAAATCTGTCTTCCTGAGATGCGAGGCTTCAGTAAGGCGATAAGGATATTGTTATGTATTTGTGTAACGGAGGTGTTAATGAAATAGAGGTGTGTACAGGCATGAAAATATGTAATGTAAATGCATGACAACGTTAAGTGAGCGCATGACAAAGTTTACAATGGATGGTAACGTTTATTGAGTATATGACAACTGTTTAGCTAATATATAGTAATATGTGTCTTATTCTTCTTATTCTGATTTTACCATGTTAATGCAAACTCTGTTGCTTATTAGTCAGCCATGAGAGAACATTTCATCCTATGTCATGTCCTGCTACTTTAAAAAAATCTTTTGTATGGTACTCAGAGCCAGATTAAGATTTTGTAGGCCCCTGGGCTACAGGTTCTGTCAGGCCTCCAGTGATATTTTCAAAAGAAAAAAAGTTAAAGAAATATTAAATTTATTTTTACAAGGCTAACCACAATTAAAATTTAAACATTTGCTTTGCCTAATTGAGTGGAAACAAATTTCTCCAAAGCATCAGTAAATTGTAAGTTGTTGAGAACATCTCTGGCGGAGGCCCCTGGGCTGCAGCCCCTGAAGCCCATGCCTTAATCCGGCCCTGATGGTACTTGTGAATCCGTGATGAAACTCATCACGTGGTAATTTGATAGTCATGACTTGTCCCTGATTTAAAGACAGAAATTGCATTAACCACCTTCCAAATCTCTGGCATCACACCTGTTTGGAGGGCTATATTAAAAAATCTTAGTGGTTCAGAAAATTCTATCTTCCACTCTTTAAGAATTCATGATCCATTTCAGGTCATTTTTATTGATCTTAATTTCCTATAGAGAATATGAGTTCTTTGGTCAGCTTCTATAACATTGGGAAATATGGAATATTGATAGTTCTCTTCCTTATCCTAGTGCTGAGTAGTATGCAGAAAATATTGAACACTTACTGTATTATCCTTACTCTCATACTGTTGTTCAATGTTAAATGGAAACGATTTATTGTCGCTCGCTCCAAGGTCCTTCCTAATCTCTAGACTATTAACGAGGGTCTCTTTGTCTGCCAGAACCAAAATGAGCTTATTATATACACTCGTTGATTCTGTCAAAAACTGCTTTAAAAATGATCCCTTATTATCTGAAAGAAGTTGTCTAAATCTATATTCCGATTAAAAAAATCCACTCAGTCTGACTAAAACTAAAATTTCCCTAGAATTACTGTTCATTTTCCTCAAAGCTTTAAGAATGTCCTCTCAGAGAAGTCTCTTGTTCCCTACCAAAATTTGGGGGGCAGTATATCACGCTTTAAATCAAATTTTCAAGTCCCTCTACTAATTCTACCTAGACAAACGATGAGTGTATTTTTTCAATCTTTATATCTGTTTCTATGCAGAAATTCAAATTTTCTCGAACATGTAGTGCCACCTGACCCCTTTCCTGTTATTTCTATAAACATGGAAAAACTTAAAGCCTTAATGTGGCAGTCAGCAGTTAAATCTTAACTCTCCAAATTAAACCACGTCTCATTTATTGCAAGAATAATCAACGTTTTTCACGCAAGAAACCAATCTTAATTCTTTCGTCTTATTCCTAGCACTAAGGCTATTTGAATATTGTATAATAAGATAATTATTTTTCTTTTGTATCTTCCTCCTTTCCACTATATCTGTTGTTATTATCTTTATTTAATATTGCTTAGTAACTGTTATTTCTAAATTCAATATCTCAAGTCTTGATCATTTATACAGCCTAGGTCAGTAGTTCCACAATCCATTTCCCCATAAAACCATAACTCTAATTTAGTTTAAAGCCCTAATAGCAGCCTCCATTGAGCTAGCTATAGCTGCCAAACCTTCTCTAGAAATTTGAACCCCCATCCTTGACGCTAAAGAATTATCTCTCGCTTTGTATATGGGTATCACATTTGCCATTTTCCAATTATCCAGTATGATGCCTATTTTTAGTGATCATTTAAATAGATTAGCAAATGGTTGGCAATGTTCTTCCTTACAGTCCTTTAGAGTTCTTGTTAACAACTCGTCTGGGACCGGTGACTTGTTTGACTTCAATCTCTTCAATTTTCTTGCATAACTTATCCTTCTCTTGACTTATTCATTTGTTGATTTCTAGGATGTGGTTTGTATTCTCTTGCATAAAAACAGAGAGAAAATAAGAGTGAAAAAACGGTATATATTTCTTTGTCACTAACTGTAAGCTAATAAGCTAATATGAGTTACATTTAAGTTTGCCTATTTTTTTTCACGACGTCCACCAGAAATTAGCCCTTCGGATTGGTCTTTGATTTCCTCGTAACCTTAAGTTCATATTCTCTATTGCCTTTCCTTACTTTTTTTTAATTACCTTTTAAATTACATATATGTATTGGTCATTAAGTCATGCTAAACAGTTGTTAGCAAAAAAAAACAGTTGTAGAAGCCATCCCTTGTAACAAAATACACCATGATGCTCCTGTGTAAGATGAGAAACATCGTTAATGGTATACCATATTGACAATCAGATTAGTGAGACACTCGTACAACACTTCGCTGTCTATGGTCGAAACGTTTCACCCGCGCAGCAGAATTAATCAGTCGAACACAGGAGACATTTGGAGAAGTGGAGAGGTAACTGTGAGGTGACCAATCCCTCAGCCTTGAAAGCAAGTGGTCACTACCATTGTCTAAAGTAGAGGAATGAGGTCACATTTAATAAATGCAAGTCATTCACTAAATATTTAGTAAGTGCATAGCAACCTTAAGTAAGTGTACGGCAGTGCTTATTGAGGGTATTGCATCGTTAGTATAGCAACGTTATGTGAGTTCATATCGACGTTTACTGAGTATATGGCAACACTTAGTGAATACATACATATAAATGACGTTTTGGTGAAGGTTGACAAAGAGGTTTGTTTAGTAAGGATATCCTAACGTTCAAGAGTGCGTGTGTGTCAGGTGTGTGTCAGGTGTGTCAGGTGTGTGTCAGGTGTGTGTCAGGACTCACCTGGAAGCCACGACCGGTGCCGGAGGCATCAGAATGGAAGCGGATTATCAATACATCCATCGTGAAGTTGAAGATCACTGCAGAATACAAAACTCATTTAAACGTTGATCTGAGAATAGGTCTATCGTGACGACGTACTCTGGGATTGCCATGAACGAGTACGTAAGAATATTGATTTTTCGAGCGTCCTCCTTCAGCGAACGACGCGTGTATATATTAAGTGAGTTATATAGAATGACTGTTTTATTTCACTTAGATGGGCTGCCAAGAAAAAAGATTTTACGAAGATATCAGATAAATAATATGAAGTGTGTGACGACTCAAAGATTGGTACTCACAAGAGAGATTGTTGGATGAGACAGGGCGGCACAGTCTGATACCATCCACCTCCAGGTAGTCTGTAGAACAGCTAAAGTCCGGAGAATTCAGGTCTAGGTCAGTGAAGGTCAGCTCCAGCTGAGGACAAATTATTGGTTTAGGGAGAATGGCCACAGTGATAGGAATCGGCACACAGTCTACGGTATATGCTACATAAATCAAGAAATAGTACTGATAAAAAATAGCTGTTAGTATTTTTAGATACAACAAATCTTATGTTGCGTTCATTCATGAAATATTTTTAAGTAATTTTAAATTAAATGGAAATGATCTATTTGTAAATGTAGTCAAGTCGTACTAATTCAATTTACAATGAGCATGAAAATAATTACATAAAATCAGGTTATTTTTGTCTCAGTAATGTTGATTAAGTGTGAATTTTATTTACTAAGTGACGTATTATGCTTGATAAAGTTCACAGACTTCCGCTTACCCCACAAACTTCTGCCGATATTCTTGGAATGACGTAAGCACAGTCTTTGGAGTTCGGATATTCTAACGGGTAGTTGGGGCTGCTGAAGTCGAAGGAACTGCTCGTTAAATTCACGAGGTCACAATTTTCATCAGCAAGCACGCTCGGGAAAAATGTTGTGGGAAAGCTGCTGCTTGCTTGAAAGTTTACAGGTGTCGGGAAGCCAATTCCCGGAATGGTGGGCAAAGTAGGTTGCAGTCCAGTGCTCGTGAAAGGATTAAAATTCGTATTACCTGGTATGTTTTGGTTTTGTTCAGATTCTCCCTCCGTCACGAGTCCGGAATCCAACTCCACGAAGTCCTCTTCGACAGCCTCAGCAGCTTCAGCCTCTTCCTTCAGTATGGGCCGTCGACCAATGAGTGATAAGATATAGTTTATGTCGATATCTGATTGATTCTTTAAGGAGCTTGAAGTTAGAAAGGGAGTTGATGAAGTAGTTGATGAACGATTACTTGCTTCTGACGAAGAAGAAAGGGAGTGCTCATTGTCGACTCTACCTGGCGGAGAGTGGCTGATAGAAGACTGGACAAGCTCTTCGCAAGACACTTGCTTGCCTTGGATGGAGAACCCGTCCTTACTTGTCGATTCGTCAGTGCGGAATCTTATGCTGAGTTCGTCTCCCTCAAATTCGAAGTAACCTAAATAGAAGGCAGTAGCAGCGAGCTCGCGTGTTGCAAAATATCTCAGTGTTCTAAATCATATTTCATAACAAAAAACTGCAAAGTTTGCAACATTAAAACGTTCATACGACCATTTATTTAATATTGTAATTAAGTAATAAAAGTAAGGTGTTTTGAAGTTTTTTCTTTATGCAATATGTAAAAACTCTTAAGTAAAGACAGTTTTCATCAGTCGTCATGCGACTGAGTAACATGGACTCCCCATTTATAAGAAAATAAAATTCTAGAAAGAAAAATGAGATAAACTGACAAATCAAATCAAACAGAAGATAGATACCTCACACATTTCAGAGTACAGTCAGTAACACAGACGTTGGTATGAACTAGTAAATATTATGTTGTAAATAAAGTGAAGTTATGAATGATTACTTGTGCTGGGACAACTAGTGTTGTAAGAGAGGAGGTGACTGATAGAACACATGTCGGTTTCTGTAAGTAATGTTTGTCCCCTATGTTTTTTTATCACATATTAAGTACGAAAAGTAAATTATGCTATTATTGATCTTTACCTCATATCAGCGGTATAAGAGAAAGTTAATTATGCTTGTTTGGATGATAGTGTGATATGTTATTTATAAGCATATCTCTCTCTCTCTCTCTCTTTTTCTCTCTCTCTTTCTTCTCTCTCTATCTCTTCTCTCTCTCTCTCTTTCTCTCTCTCACCTCTGCAATCTAAATAAAAACATGGATTTGTATATTATTACAGCTATCATTCATAGCTTCAAAGTGCTATATTGATCTTAATAAAAGCCATCGTCCCATATGTTTCCCTAAAGTCAGAGGTCACGTGAGGTCACTATCCTAAGCTGTCTGGGAATAAGCATGGGGTGTTACCGAGACCATGGATTGTTGTAGTGTCTTCGAATCTCAGGTAAGTGTTGAAGAATGAAGTTCTACTTCTTCAGGAGGAAAATAGAAGGCTGAAGCTTCGCCTAGATGGGTTTAGGAGTGAGTGCGAGATGGTTAGTGCTGGTAAGAAGGAAGAGGATATCAGCAGTGAGTTAAAGAGTTGCAGCCACTTTAAGTGTCAAGTGGTTCATAATTCAGGAAGAAGGAAGATAAGGAAGGTTAACAGAGAAGATGTGAAGGTAGGAAATCATTTCTCTGTTCTCCAGGACGAGTGTACTTCAGTGGTTAGTGAGGCTAAGGTACCACTGACTCCCCTGCTAATCAAGGTAAGAATATTTTAATTGTGTCAGACTCTCAGGTAAGATATATGGATCGTACTTTTTGTAACAGAGATAGGAAGGTCAGCCAGAGGGTGTGCCTCCCAGGAGCTGGTGTTGGTGACATAGTCAGCAGGTTGGATAATATTATGTCAGGTAATGAGAACAAGCCCATTATCTGTCTTAGTGCTGGTGAAAATGACATCGGGAAGGGCAGGAGACAGGAGCTGCTGGATAAGTACAGGTCAGCCATAGAAGTAGTCAGGTCAAGGGAGGGATCCCAATCATATGTAGCATCTTGCCTAGTGGTCTAGAGCATCATGTGTTTTCGCTCACCATGAGGAAGGCCAAAGCAGCATGGGTTCGACCCCTGGCTAGTGAAGTGTTGTTATTGATCAATACCACTCGTTCATGTTTACAATAATATAATATACTACTTGTTGAGCTAGTACACCAAACAGGGAGTAGAATGAAATTAGCTTAGAGGCATCCACACCACCGTATGTCCTTGGGTAGCGAGTACAACATTCAGTTCTACTGGATGCGCTACTCTTAAGGATTGTGTGGTTAAGTGGTCTAGAGCGTCATGTGTTTTCGCTCACCATGAGGAGGGCCAAAGCAGCATGGGTTCGACCCCTGGCTAGTGCAGTGTTGTTATTGATATATATATATATATATATATATATATATATATATACAACAAGATCACAGTAAGTAGGTGATATCACAATATGCATAACAACCACTGTGAAAAATAGTGGAATTCCAACCGCTTTCGTGACCTCTCACATTATCAAGGAACTACAAAAAAAAAAAAAGTTAACAGGAAGGCATATCAAGACAAGACTACACCTCGCTGCCAACAACACCTGACTTTTTATGATGATGTAGGTAGTCAGTGATCCCTGAAACACATCTTATATTCTACCCAAAAAAAATTGTCCAATGTATCTTAAATTCTTCCCAAATTTGATTAATTATAAATGAATCCAATTTATATAAACCAAAAGCAATATTCATATTATTTTCAAAACTACTTTTTATGAAACATGATTCTATTATATTCCTGTCGACAATGGACTTGCTTGATATAACTTTGTCAGACTTTTAAAAATCAATTGGATGGTTAATATCTCTCACATGAATGAACAGAGCATTAGAATCTTGTCCATTTCTAATGCTATATTTACGTTGTTTTAACCTTAGTTCAAGACTTTTACCAGTTTTATCGTAATAAACTTTATCACATATTTATTAGTTGTGACGTATACCTTGCTAGTTATGTTAAGAATTCCTACCTATATTTACAAGCTAAGAGCTGTTATTACTTTTCTCAGCTCATTTGAAAGCCTTTCTAACTTTATGAAACATAAAGACAAGGGAGGATGGTGAGACTACAAGTTCCTGATGAGCGGAGAGAGAGATAGAGCTCCAACTTCATCCTGTTCCCTACTTGTATGTTTCATAACAATAAAAATGCTGATGTAGGTAACAGCTCTTAGCTTGTCAATAAAGTTAGGAATCCTTAACTTGTAAATAGCTTGTCAATAAAGCTAGGGATCCTTAACCTAACCTTGTCAAACCCTGTGTAAAGAGAGAGAGAGAGAGAGAAGAGAGAGAGAGAGAGAGAGAGAGAGAGAGAGAGAGAGAGAAGAGACGAGGGGAAGATGTGTATTAGTCTCAGCGGTGAAACGTCCACAATAAACCAAACATACGTGTGAAGCCTGGAGAAAGGTGGCCACACAGACGCTGTCCTTGCACTTCCAGGTAGTCGAACATACAGTTGGCGTCCTCCACGATGAATGTCTCCACCAGCAGCTGCACCCCACAGTGGCTGGGTTGTCCCCGCACCACCGTGAACTGACACTCCAGGTTGTGCGAATACTGCCCAGGGTAACCCGGCGACTTTACCAAGAAGGTATCACCCTCAACACGTCTGTGAGGACAAAGATAAACTGATAAATAATTGCATTTCAAACGAGAGAAGGTACAGATGTGATTTCAAAGTTGGATAGCTGGTGTAAAAGTCTACTAAAAAAGTTAGTTTGATGTGAAAAGTTTACTGGCAAACATTTACTGGCAAAGTTTACTGGTAAAAGTGTTGATGAACTGGTGACCGGTGGCAACTCTTGTACAACCTAGGTGCTTTGGGGCTCGTATATCGGTACGATTAGGCAAGGTTGGGCTAGGTTTAGTCAGATTAGGTGAGGTTGGGCTAGGTTCAGTCAGATTAGGTAAGGCTGGGCTAGGTTCAGTCAGATTAGGTGAAGTTGGGCTAGGTTTACTCAGATTAGATTAGGTTGGGCTAGGTTCAGTCAGATTAGGCAAGGTTGGGTTAAGATCAGACAGATTAGATAATATTGGGCTAGGTTCACTCAGATTAGGCAAGTGAGGACTAGATTCAGTTAGGTTAGGTAAGACTGGGTTAGATTCAGTCAATTTAGGTAAGGTTGGGTTAGGTTCAGTTAGGTTAGGTATGGTTGGGTTAAGTTCAGTCAGATTAGGCAACAGTGAGTTAGATTCAGTCAGGTTAGGTAAGGATTGGCTAGATTCAGTCAGGTTATGTAAGACTGGGCTAGTTTCAGTCAGGTTAGGCAAGGCTGGGCAAGGTTCAGTCTGGTTAGGCAAGGATGGGCAAGGTTCAGTCAGGTCAGGCAAGGCTGGGCCAGGTTTAGACAGGTTAGGCAAGGATGGGCAAAGTTCAGTCAGGATAGGCAAGGATGGGTAAGGTTCAGTCAGGATAGGCAAGGATGGGTAAGGTTCGGTCAGGTTAGGCAAGGATGTGAAAGGTTCGGTCAGGTTAGGCAATAATGAGCAAAGTTCAGTCAGATTAGGTTAGGTGAACATCTACAGAGGAAACACCTAGAACATATACAAAGAAAAGACCTGCATTAAAAACGCCTTCAATGAGAATATTTAAGGAAAGATCACATGCAGAGAGACTGCATAGAGAGGAAACTTCTAAAGAGTACACATACAGAGAGAACACCGAAAGAAAAACTATCTGCACAGAGAGTACCTACGGAGAACTTACCTGTCGCAGGATACGGAGGAAGTAAGGGGAGCACCTAGGGTCCTGGGCAAGCGGCAGGTCTTCTCCTGGCGGCCATGCAAGAGGAAGCCGGACGCCCCGTGGCCACCGCTACTACGGAACTCCACCATCATGAGTGACGACGGGAAGAGGAAGGTGGCTATAAGGAAAAAGAGAATATATATATATATATATATATATATATATATATATATATATATATATATATATATATATATATATATATATATATATAATATATATATATATATATATATATATATATATATATATATATATATATATATATATATATATATATTATATATATATATATATATATATATATACATATATATAATTGCAACCACGAACAAGTGGCATTCAATTAATAACAACATTGCGGCTAGCCAGAGGATCGAACCCGTGTTGTTTTAGCCGGCCTCATGGTGAGCGAAAATTCACGACGCTCTAAACCATTGGACCATTCAATCCTACAAACAACTTGAGCCTAGCGAACTAGGCTTGCTTCAAGTTGCGAGGACATACGATGGTGAGGTTGCCTCAGAGCTAATTTCATTTTACTCCCCGTTTGGTGTACTCGCCTCCACACGCAGTACACATTATTGTAACCACGAACAAGTGGTATTTAATAATCAATAACAACACTGCGGCTAGCCGGAGGATCGAACCCGTGTTGTTTTATCCCAACTCATGGCGAGCGAAAATTCTTGCTATTTTGCCGCAAGATAGTGTCCGAGAAAAATGATCTAAGCTAATGGTACTTATTTTGTGGGAAGATCATTTACTTTATTTCATTCTGGAGAGGAATGATGATTAATTAAGATACTAGGATGTACCTGGTAATTTATAACACCTAGCGCTCGATGGCATAGAAGTTTCTGAGAAGCTTCACAAATACCTGGAAGAAGTGAATCAGGAAACTTTGCTTCGGCGAAGGATCAGTTTAGAAGAATTTCATAGTGTTAACAGAGGTGGAAAAACAGATCAAATAATCTGAAGATGTCGGTGTTCTAAGTTCGTCCCATTTAATTAATTACTGGACACAGAGAACCTGTACCTTTTCATTGAGACACCCCTGATGATTATGAAGATTTGTTACAGAATGGAAATTTGGCATGAAAAATATACCTCCTCATTACGGGAGCCTCACTGTGAAGCCTCACTGTGAAGCTACTGAACCTCACAACCAGTCAGTCATATTATGCGGGATATAGTGTTTAATCATAAGATGCAATGGCTTCTGGGAAGAGTGAAGGCAATGTATCCTGATAATTCCAGTGTGATACGAATAACCAAATGTCGTGCATAAGTCATGAGAGCCGCTTAACGATTAATAAATTGGCTCCATTAGAAATTAGTGCTATCAAATTGTGTATGATAATGTTTCAGAGGTAGGAGGTGGCTCACCGAATGATGAACAAACTGAATGAAGGAAATCAAAAACCAACCAGAGAAAGGAAAGAAGTCATTAACAGTCATCAAAGTAATCCTGTAAGAGTCAAGCCTAGAATACCACTGAGAACCACGGCGAGATGAACTCAAGAAGATTGGTCAAGACTGATAAACGAGGACTCTTTATGACCTACATAGTCGTTCAAGAAAGGGAGTTCGCAGTGTGGAAAAAAAATTATGTAAATTAATTTAATTAAATCACTAATTAGATTAAATTATTGCATGTCATTAATTATTAATCAACATTATTTTATTATACTGCAAAGCATTACTCAAAGGTGTGAGGGAAATAATCTTACACACTGAAGAGTAACTGTTGAGGTGCTCGCCTCAGACTCATAAGAAATGGTTATAACTATAACCATAATTTTTAAAGGGGTGGACCAGTAAGCCAGCGGAAGGCCTCGGTCAGATAACCAAAAGCTCCAGCGGCGGGTCATCATTTGACTAAGACCCACGTCAGGAAACACTTAGTCTTGTTTCCTGACAAACCTTACCTAACCTCGCATCAGGCTAGGAGGAAAAAAAAGTAATGCCACAAGATATAGTATTTTTCCCTAATAGCTAAACATTAGTTTAGTAAATTAATTCTTGCTTACATGTGACTGTATACATGTGACTGTATACATGTGACTGTATACATGTGACTGCATACATGTGACTGTATACATGTAACACGATGTAATATATGTTAAACTGTGATTCGTCAGAAGCAAAGTATTGCCAACAGTAACTTGTTATGTGAAACCTGAAGTTAGTAATGAAATATGGCATACAAAAAGCTGCCATGACGAAGCACAATGCTCTCTGGGAGGCACTGTTAATGGCACCTGTTAAACACGGTGGTATTGCTGTGATAAACATCGGTAGAAAATCTTTGTGTGTGTATTTACGTAGATTAATTATGTTGCACATTTCATGATAATGGATTACAAAAATATATAAATGTATTAATGTTAATTTGTGTTCAAAAGAAATAAGATTAGCACAGAATATATTAAGGAATGGAATGTGTGTGATTGATTTGGCTCGAATTACTGTTAAAGTATTGTATAAATTCAGCGTCGATAAAAATGTCTATCCAAATGTTTATTTTTGTAATAGACATATTGGAGTAAAGATTTGGATGAAGTACACTTGTTACTTGCTATTAATCTTGATTTTTTTTTGGGGGTTAATGAAGACATGGAACGAATGTTCGCTTATCCGGTGACTGATTATTTTTTTTTTATGTGGAGTATTCGTGATGATATTATTATTGAAGAGTACATAATTAAGTTGCTAGCTGGAAAAATGTATAGAACGAAAGTTATAAATCAACTGGTGTTTGGAAGAAGCTTAGCACGAAAAGTTTCCTGTACGGTATCAGGAATTAACAGCACGAGAACTGATTTGTTTATATCGTGTAGAATGAAGGGAATAATAGGTTATTAAATAATGTAAAAGATCAGCCGGGCTGTGGTTCGTACGTCGGTTTGAGTGCGGCCAGCAGTAACAGCCTGGTTGATCAGACCCTGATCCACCACCATGCCTGTTCTCAGACCGAGACTCGGGGGCGTTGACCCCCCGAAACCCTCTCCAGGCAAACTCCAGGTACATGCATTGATGAACATGTAGGAATATATAAATATAAATATGTAAATGTAAGCATATGTAGATATCTGTACGTTAATATCTACAGGTATAAGTGATTTTCTAAAGTATTGTAATTGTGTAAACAAACTAAGTGTATCAATATTCTCATGTTCTGGTTTGGATAAAGTATTTGCATCGTGTAGTCAACATGTTTCAAGTTCATGTATGTTGGAATGATCTATGTATGTCTTATGTATACAAAGTTTTAACTAAAAAATAAAGTTATTAAGTTCAGGCGGGTTAGTAATTTGTATTTATGTTTTTGTAACTTTTAAGGGTAATGTTGTGAAAGAAAATAATGAAAAATTAAACGGTGCATAATGTAAAGTGGGATTATAACAACAATTTTACTATTCATTTTCATTTCCCATATTATAGTAGTAGTCATGAAAATTAATGGAAGGAGAGCATTTGGTAATTCATGATTCCGTGACATGTTACTCTTGGCTCATACATTTATATTTCTTAGTGGCAGCTATTATTCAACATTTTTATTATTTATTATTAAATTCATTCATGACCATTCATCCTCATTCAAACCCTAGTTGCATGACCGTATAGTTAATGTTTTAAAGCAAATTATTAGTTGTTGGTTCCACCCATATGCCAGCACTCGAAGGGAGGAAGAACACTCGGTTGAATCTCTCACCTGTCTGGCCGCGGCGGTACCGTCCACAGTGGGTGACACCGTTGATCACCAGTGTGTCCCCGGGGCACTGTGACACCCCCGCCATGCCCACAGCCCCGCCCACCTGCAGGACTTGAGTGGTGTCGGCAAGTGGTGGAGGACGAGTAGCCAGGTCGAGGCGCAAAACCGTGAAGATGACGCCGCAGTAGTCAGGCTGACGACGGTAGATCTGGTATTGACAAGTAGTGCTGAAACGACAAGCAAATGATAAACTCCCCGCAGTACAAAGTAGCAAGACAACAGGACAAACTTAACCATACCAAAAATGATGCAGGCGTCTACAGATTTCCTTGTGGAGGCTGTGATAGAGTTTACATTGGTGAGACTGCACAGAGCCTTCACACGAGATTTCTTGAACACAAGTATAGCTGCAAGATTTGCAACTAGCACAATGCTTTAAAGAGAAAACAGGCACATTAATAGAGTAGAAAAAGCTTGAACTGATTAAACTAGATCACGAAAAATTTGCTATTTCTATAAATGAATGATTTTTTTTTTAGGTTATTTTTGGCATGCTGAAACTAAATCTGAAGTCAGAAGTAACCCATCATGTAAGGTATTGGCAACACAAATCCTACTCTAATGCCTGCTTCAGTTGTGCTCTGGCCGTCCCAGTGTTCAGACATTTACAAAAGGTTACCGTTCGTTGTGTACATTGTTGTTTATTTTGCTTAAATTGCATTTATTTTGCTCCTGTATATGAAATCTCTATTTCAGATTAACGTATGTGGCATACACCACATAATCAGTGAGAAAGCATAAATCATGTCAAGACTGGATATAAACACTACATGGTTGCAAGATATAATATGGACTCAATATATATATATATTGTATTTCGTCTGCAAATATTGTTCGATTATAATAGTTGTTTACGTCCTTTTTAAATCTAAATTTATCCAAGTTGAAATATCTGAATCACATTAATTTATAGTTCACCCTCCACACGCTTACTTCAGTCATGTCTCATCTCAATCAACGCCTTTCAAGAGTAAATACGTTCATGACTTTTAATATATCTTTGAATGAAAGTCAATTCGTATTAACATTGATTAAATTGATCAGATTTCTCTTGTATGATATCCAAAGCATTTATGTCTGTTCTGTAGTATGGAGACCAGAAATTTTACCAGTCTAGATGAGGCCTTACCCATGATGTGTAAACTGATAGTTTACCTTTGTTGTTACTCTTGCGATTTTTAAAAAAATATATAAACAGTCTATTGGATTTATTACGGATATTTAGGCGCTACTGACTTGTAGGAACCAGATGCACAGGTGTAAGACTGTCACCTGGACAGGTGTCAGACTGTCACCTAGCCAAGTGTGAAACTGTCACCTGGCCAAGTGTCAGACTGTCACCTGGCCAAGTGTGAGACTGTCACCTGGCCAAATGTCAGATTGTCACCTGGCCAAGTGTCAGACTGTCACCTGGCCAAGTGTCAGACTGTCACCTGGCCAGGTGTGAGACTGTCACCTGGCCAGGTGAAATGGAGCAAGTGGAGGAAGTGTACGGAAGTAGGACTAACACTTGCCCTGGCGAAGTGCAGCAAGTGTACAGATGTGGAACTGACTCTTGGTTAGCTGAGGGAGAGCAGTTGAGTAGGAGAGACTGCCACCTGATCAGGCAATGGAAAGCCGGTGTAGAGGTGTGAAACTGCCACCTGGCCAGGAGAAGTGAGCAGTTTTACAGCCTTGGGACTGCCACCTGACCAGGTTCAGGGAAGCAAATGTACAGGTGTGAGACTGTCACCTGGCTAGGTGTGGATTGCCATCTTTCACTTAGGTGTAGGATTGCCATCTCCCACTTAGCTCTTGTTCCAGCTTGCACGATATCTTACTTATCCAAAATATGAACAAATTTACATGTAAACGATATAGAAAACCGATAAGTTAATGAATGAGTCATTTAAGTAAGAAGATTGATGGTCTGAACACATTATCTTCAAGCTGAGGGACTGATTACCTCTTCTTCCACCTTTCTTATCTGTATTGGACTGAGGAAGCCAATGGCTGGCGAAACGTTTACACAGTAAATATATCCAAATGTTACTCAAGTGTCTCAATCGACATTAATATTCTTTTAGTGTTGATGTGAGTCCTAATGTTAGCTCAGTTTGTCGTGAAGGGTATTGTGTGGAAGCCAAACTTGGCAGGGAATTATGTTGAAGCTAAACTTAG
The DNA here is from genome assembly GCA_009830355.1 of Cherax destructor. Classification (NCBI taxonomy): domain Eukaryota; kingdom Metazoa; phylum Arthropoda; class Malacostraca; order Decapoda; family Parastacidae; genus Cherax; species Cherax destructor. The sequence continues at coordinate 113,944 of WNWK01002454.1, read as the reverse complement.
CAGAGCATGATGAAGTCAAACTTAGCAAAGCATGTTGTGGAAGCACAGCGTGATGTGAAAGCCAACCTTGGCAGGGCATCTTATGAAAGGCAACCGTGATAGGGCATGTGGAAGTCAACCTCGGCAGGGCATATTGTGGAAGCCAAATGTTGAGGAAACCAAGCTTGGCAAGCCATGATGTGGAGGACAAACTTGAAAAGACATGTTGCAAAGGCATACCATGATATTGCATGTTGCAAAAGGGCATGATGTGGAGCAAAAATTTGCCAGAGTATGTTGTGGAAGCCAAACTTAGTAGGGCATGTTGATGAAGCCAAAATTGCAGGCCTTTATATAGAAGCAAAACTTGGCAGTGCATGATGTGAAGGACAAACTTAGCAGGGCAAGTTGTGGAATCCAAACTTTCAAGGGTATAATATGTAAATGTAAAACAACTTTATAAAGGCATGTTGTGGAAGCCAGACGTGCAGGAGAAAGTCATGTCCTGCTAAATTTAGCAGGACATGACGTTGAAGCCAAATTCAGCATGGCTTGTTGAGGAAGCCAAACATGGCAAGGCATTATGTGGAGACAAGCTTTCGCAGGGTATGTTGTGGAAATCAAATTAGACAGGACACGTTGTGCCAAATACCTTCTTTAATTCCCACTTTGCAGGGCATACTGTGTAAATTAGTATTTTATGCCCACTCGGGCAGTGTTGTGTTGTGGAATGTTCCGCGTTTTATGGAAAAAATACCTGTGTATTATCTATACATATTATAAATTATCTTATCTTATTATATACTCACTTGGCAGGGTAGTTGTTGGGGTAGCCGGGGGAGTGGATGAAGAATTCGTCACTGTTGATAAACTCATTACAGATGACCACATCACCTGTAGACACACAGTTTGGTGAGTAATTCATCCCAGTACAACACCACCTCCTCCCTCTTCCCCCCCCCCGCTACCTCCTATCCTTCGTCCCCCCTACCCCCACTCCCGTTCCCCTACCACTTCTCCCGTCTCCCCTACCTCCTGTCCCGTCTCCCCTACCTGAAATCCCGTCTCCCTTACCTGATATCCCGTCTCCCCTACTTCCGATCCCGTCTCCCCTACCCCCTCTCCCGTCTCCCCTACCTCCTCTCCCGTCTCCCCTTTCCCCTCTCCCGTCTCCCCAACCTCCTTTCCCGTCTCCCCTACCTCCACTCCCGTCTCCCCTACCTCCTCTCCCGTCTCTTCTACCCCTTCTCCCGTCTCCCCTACCTCCACTCCCGTCTCCCCAACATCCTTTCCCGTCTCCCCTACCTCCTCTCCGTCTCCCCAACATCCTTTCCCGTCTCCCCTACCTCCTCTCCCGTCTCCCCTACCTCCTATCCCGTCTCCCCTACCTTCTCTCCCGTCTCCCCTACCTTCTCTCTCGTCTCCCCTACCTCCGATCCCGTCTCCCCTACCTCCTCTCCCGTCTCCCCTACCTCCTCTCCCGTCTCCCCTACCTTCTCTCTCGTCTCCCCTACCTTCTCTCTCGTCTCCCCTACCTCCGATCCCGTCTCCCCTACCCCCTCTCCCGTCTCCCCTGCCCCTTCTCCCGATTCCCCTACCTCCTTTCCCGTCTCCCCTACCTTGTCTGTTATTCACTCTATCTGCCCTCTCTTACCCATACTCTCTCTTCTCCCTACCTTCTCTCTCCTCTCCCTACCTTATCTCTCATCTCCCTACCTTCTCTCTCCTCTCCCTATCTTCTCTCTCCTCTCCCTACCTTATCTCTCTTCTCCCTACCTTCTCTCTCTCTTTTCCCTCCCTTCCTTCTCCACCTCTAATGGCCAACTTGAGTCAGCTTACATGTAATGGCTGTTGCTGAGAACAAGTGAAAAAGATTAACTGATAAATTGGCTAAGTTTTATTATTTCAAAGATGGGGTAGATTACAATCTTGGCTTGTCAGTTAGCAGTTTGAGAACAATCATACGAAAAGAACTTCAACTGGATTTTATTGACTTAAGACTCAGGGAGTTTGACACCAGTCAGTCCATCTATCATCATTCTATCATGCAGGAGGAGCCACATGTCTATGGTGTATCCAACAAAATAAGCAGACTCTTGGATGTCACTACCGCCCGCCTCCGGCTGGGTTACAAGTATCTTTGGCAGGTTAAATCACCACCACCAGATGTAGACCAAACGAAATGTAAACTTTGCCAGTTAGATTATTGTCACACCCTGCGTCACTCTGTACTGGAGTGCGATAAAATTAATGAATTCAGAGACAACTCACTCAGAAATGTTCAAGATATGTCAAAGTATTTTATCCACAGTGGCATATTACAGACCATTCTGGAAAAGTGCCCTGACTTTGCTCCCTGTAAATAAAGCATTGCCACACACACACGATGGGAAACAGGTGTTTTTCTCGTGTAGTCGGTAAACTATGAGCCCCATTAGCAATCAAACCAAAAGTCGGGGATAAATACGTAAGGGGTAGCAAATGTCGTGGACACATATGTCGGTGGATACATACACTGGGGTTATATAAGTAGGGGTATACATACGCTGGTGGAGATTTAGTCAGGGTTTACATATGATAACCATGTGCTATGTATATCCCGAAAGGAAACAACACACCGGACCCTGGATTTTCTCCTTCATGTCTGGCAGTCTTTAGTTTGCATGAGATAATTCGTAGTGAAAATCTTTGTGGAAAAGAGAGAGAGAGAAAGAGAGAGATGTGTTTATGGGTGGGAAGCGAGTGATGGGTGTGGGTGCGAAGAGAGTTGTGAGGATTGGGAATGAGGGGAAAATGGCGTGGATGGGAAGTAAGGGGTGTGGGTAGGTAATGAGTGACAGGTGAGAGATGACTGAAGGAAGTGGGTAGTGAGTGAGAGGCTTGGGTGGAGGTGAGTGAGGGATGTGGGTAGTGAGTGAGGGGTGTTTGGGTGGAAGTGAGCGAGGTGGTTTAAGTGGGAAGTGAGGGATTGGTAACCCAGGATGGTTAATAATCCAGAGTAATCCAATAAAGCCAATCAGTGAGGCTTATTTCCACTTGGGTATTTTTAAAGTCAACTAACTCAATATATATACAGAGTCGTTTCACTTCTGTGTATCTATTAATTGAAGGGTGAGAGGGGCAGCAGGTGTTAGCAGGGTAAGAGGGGCAGCAGGTGTTAGCAGGGTAAGAGGGGCAGCAGGTGTTAGCAGGGTAAGAGGGGCAGCAGGTGTTAGCAGGGTAAGAGGGGCAGCAGGTGTTAGCAGGTAAGGCAGCAGGTGTTAAGGGAAGAGGGGCAGCAGGTGTTAGCAGGGTAAGAGGGGCAGCAGGTGTTAGCAGGGTAAGAGGGGCAGCAGGTGTTAGCAGGGTAAGAGGGGCAGCAGGTGTTAGCAGGGTAAGAGGGGCAGCAGGTGTTAGCAGGGTAAGAGGGGCAGCAGGTGTTAGCAGGGTAAGAGGGGCAGCAGGTGTTAGCAGACTTGCAAATACACGACTGGACTTGTCTAGGTTTTGTCCCCGGGAACTTTTGGTTAGGTTCGAACACACTGCCACAATGCCATGAAAGACAGTAGGAGTTTCCTACCTTTACTTGTCGAAGTTCGTCCCTGGATGCTAAGAGCTCTGTCTAATGCCATCTGCTTCAGTGTGAGAGATGATGTTTTTCCATCTGCCTCTGTCTCCTCCTGCGAGATTGTCTCCTCACTGTCCACACTCCTCACGACCGCTGGTGTAGACTCACCATTACCCTTGTCGTCCATGGTCATTCTGGCCATTTTGTTCAAGAGCGACGAAAACACAGGTTGAATGTGAGGGGAAGCAGGTGTCCGCAACCACCTGGCGTCAACATCTTGTGCTTCGTTCACCTCATCAGCACTGTCATCGTTACTTCTTAAACTAGACGCTAATCTCACCATTATGACAATCAGAGTCAACAGATTCACTCTCTTTAATAAAAAAAGTTCCATTTTTTCCAGTCACAAGTATTTTCACAGTCTGAAGAATATATAACAATTTTCTCGCTAAGCTTTAGTTAACTTAGTATGGGCACAAAAGAAAAAAAAACTATAGTTTTTGTCTTGTGTAGAGCGGCGTGTTGTGTACAACGGACTGCACTTCCAGCACTGCTAGTGACACCTGCGACACCTCGACCTCTGACACCCACTTAGGATCACACCCGCCACTTATATACTCCACCCACACTCAGGAAGGTAAATAAGCGAGGAATCGACATCAGCCAGGAATATTTCCCCAGTAATTACTGTATCCTTAGCCTTTATTATTTATTCCTGGTCTAATAGTACAGACAGCGCTCTTCTGAGGCTTATAGATGGTAGCCCGTGACACACTGTGCTAAAGGAGTCCAAAAGGATGTATAACAAAAACAGTGTCTGATCATGACTTTCTCCAGGACGTGTGGGACGCCTTCCTTACATCCGCCAGGAATGTTCGTAACCGGAAAATGCGACGGAAGGGCTCAATTATCCAGGCATTGTACTTGTCTCTAATTATCCAGATACATTGTAGCCTCTCCTAATTAATCCATCAGGTTATCTACCTGTCCTTAGCAGGTGAATGTATAACAACTGAAATATTAAATGTAAACTCTTTGCTACCGCGAGATATATTGCACCTGGGCAATGGGAGATAATCAAGTCTGATCCAAGGGAAAAATATATCAAATTCCTTGTATTAAGAATCAAGGCACCTTACTAGGGAAGTCAGAAATAAAAGTACTAGTTTGCTTAGCTGTAAGATATATCAAGTTCACCAGGACCACTGAGCCCACAACATGTACTAGGACCACTGAGGCCACATCATGCTCTAGGACCAATGACGGCACATCATGCACTAAGACCACTGACGCCATAAAGTGCACTAGGACCACTGAGGCCACAACGTGTACTAGGACCACTGAGGCCACAACGTGAACTAGGACCACTGAGGCCACAGCATGTACTAGGACCACTGAGGCCACAACGTACACAGGGACCACTGAGGCCACAACATGTACTAGGGCCACTGAGGCCACAACGTGTACTAGGACCACTGAGGCCACAACATGAACTAGGACCACTGAGGCCACAACATGCACTAGGACCGCTGAGGCGATAACATGCACTAGGACCACTGAGGCCACAATATGCGCTAGTATCACTGAGGCCACAACATGTACTAGGACCACTGACGCCATATGCACTAGAACCAAGGACGGCACAAAATGCACTAGGACCACTGAGGCCACAACATGCACTAGGACCACTGAGGCCACAATATGCGCTAGGATCACTGAGGCCTCAACATGTACTAGGACCACTGACGTCATGTCATGCACTAGGACCAATGACGTCACAACATGCACTAGGACCACTGAGGCCACAACATGCACTAGGACCACTGAGGCCACAATATGCACAAGGACCACTGAGGCCACAACATGTACTAGGACCACTGATGTCATGTCATGCACTAGGACCAATGACGGCACAACATGAACTAGGACCACTGAGGCCACAAAATGCACTAGGACCACTGAGGCCACAATATGCGCTAGGACCACTGAGGCCACAATATGCACTAGGAAAATTGAGGCCACAATATGCACAAGGACCACTGAGGCCACAACATGCACTAGGACCACTGAGGCCACAATATGCACAAGGACCACTGAGACAACAACATACACTAGGACCACTGACGCCACCACGTGTACCAAGATTAGTGAGACTACAAGTACTAGGGTTAGTGAGGCTACAATATGTACTAGAGTTAATGAAGCCGCAACATGTACCAAGGTTAGTGAGTCTACCAGTGCTAGGGTTAGGGTGGCCTCTATGACCCAGTTTGTGGGAAAAAATGTAAACATTTTGAAAGATTTGAAGAGAAAGGCGGCGTGTTTACCTTGGTAGATACGTATGAGCTTATCAGAACCTAGCCAGCCTGCTTGATCATTGTTTAATACACGCAGTAAATGCTCAAACTTTCAGGCATACACACACACACACGCACACTCACACAACTGAGGAGGAGGTGAAGAAGCTGCTAAGTGACCTTGATACCTCAAAGGCGATGGCACCGGACAACATCTCCCCGTGGGTCCTTAGAGAGGGAGCAGAGATGCTGTGTGCCACTAACCACGATCTTCAACACATCACTCGAAACTGGGCAGACAGAATATAGGCTAGGTGGCCAAGGACTGCAAACCTCACTCCGGAAGCAAACATCAACCAGATAACTGCTGCAGCATATGGGCGCCTGGCAAACCTGAGAATAGCATTCCAATACCTTAGTAAGTAATCGTTCAAGACACTGTACACTGTGTACGTCAGGCCCATACTGGAGTATGCAGCACCAGTTTGGAACCCACACCTGGTCAAGCACGTCAATAAATTAGAGAAAGTGCAAAGGTTCGCAACAAGGTTAGTTCCGGGGATTGTCCTACGAAGAAAGGTTAAGGGAAATTTGGCCTGACGACACTGGAGGACAGGAGGGTTAGGGAAGACATAATAACAACATACAAAATACTGCGTGGAATAGATAAGGTGGACAGAGACAGGATGTTCCAGAGAGGGGACACAGAAACAAGGGGTCACAATTGGAAGTTGAAGACTCAGATGAGTCAAAGGGATGTTAGGAAGTATTTCTTCAGTCATAGAGTTGTCAGGAAGTGGAATAGTCTGGCAAGTGATGTAGTGGAGGCAGGAACCATACATAGCTTTAAGACGAGGTATGATAAAGCTCGTGAAGCAGGGAGAGAGAGGACCTATTAGCAGTCAGTGAAGAGGCGGGGCCAGGAGCTATAACTCAACCCCTGCAACCACAACTAGGTGAGTACTTAAGGAATAATTTTATGAGTTACACTTTCAGTGAACGAGTACATGAAAGTCACACACTTAGTAAATGAGTATATGTCAGAGTAATACATTCAGGGAGAGAGTACATTAGACTCACACATTCAAGGAATGAGTACATGAATGACACGCACTCATGGAATGATCATGAGTGCGTGTTTGTCTCTCCCATACTCTTTCTCTGAGTGAGTGGCACTCGTGCACTCACGTACTCATTACTTGAGTGTGTGTTTCTCATGTACTCATTCCCTGAGTGTATGACCCTTATGTTTTCATACACTTGTTCTCTAAGTGTGAGTCTCTTATGTACTCAACTCATTCCCAGGGTGTATGATTCACATGCACTCATGTACTCCTTTTCTGAGCGTGTGACTATCATATACTTTTTCTCTGAGTGTGTGAGACACTCATGTACTCATTTCTTGAGTAAGTAACTGCTATATACAGTACTCTGGGTGTGCTACTCATGAACTGAGTGTTTACATGACTCACACTCAGGGCATGAGTACACAAGAGAGTCATTCACGAAATGAGTACATTAGAATCACACACTCAGGGAATGAGTACATAAGAGTCGCCCACTCAGGGAATGAGTACACGTAAGACTCACACAGAGAATGAGTGTATGAGAAGCATTCACCCAGTGAATTAGTTCATGAGTACACGAGTGTCACTCCCTCAGGAATGAGTACAGGGCAACATAAAGTTAAGTGAGTAACATTAATGAGAGCGTTAATTTCTAAATGTGTCTCTCGTCTGAGTATGTACTCAAGGAATGAGTATACGACAGACTCACTCAAGGAGTACATGAGAGTGCAACCCAGTCAGGGAATAAGTACTTTTAGAGTCATCTACTCAGGGAGTGAATAATTTAGTCATTGACTCAGGAAATGAGTACATGATAGTGTCACAAACTCCGAGATGAGATCTAGAGGAACATGAAAGCCACTCTGTAAGGATGTGAGTACATGAGAAACTAACACACTCGGAAAATGAGTACATGGAAGATTCATACATTGAAGGAAGGATCACATGAAGAAGAGATATCCCCACTCAGGAAAGGCTTTCTAATCCCTGTTGGCAAGGTAGTGTGGCAGTGTTCCGGGGCCTTGAGAACATGTTTAACACTATTTGGTTCCTACGCCGTGAACGGGTGGCTATCATACGCACTTTCTCTTAAACCAGCATCAGCTAGACGCCAGAGGAAACACTTCCAGCGGATGTACTTATCCGTCACCAGGACGCCACCTCCAGCAGCACCGCCCTCATAATTTTCACTACTTCCTATAGAACCTCACTGCCACCTTACCTCGCCCAACATATGAGCCATAACGTGGCTCCTATTGCCTTCGTCACCGACAGTCATGTGAGTAAGACTCATGTGAAACAGTTGGGTATCTTTATTATCGAAACTCTTCGCCTGCCTAGCAGGCTTCGTCGATATTGTATACCGCTAAAATAATGATGACAATAAAATAATGATGATAATGATGACAAAATGATGATAATGACAATACGCAAGTCTCAGTCTGAACACTATTTTTCGGTCATGCTTCCTAATATGCACATTTGGGTATTTATATAATAACCACCACAACAAAAACAAAAACAATAGCAACGAAACAATAACACACCAGAAACAATAACAAACAGCAGTAGCAACAACAATTCCAATGACATTTACAATGACAAAAACAAAAACAAATAGCAATATAAAGACCAAAAATAACAACGACGACAACAATATTAGCCTGAGCTGAAGGTTTGTAAATATTTCGCTTATTCTGCGAAGCCTAAACATGTTAATATCTTTCCTTGGTCGTCGGTGCATGTGGAACAGATGAAAAACTAATAACCAGCTGAGTACCAGTTATTCTGGAACAAACGCCTAGCTTGACTGGGCACCAGGGTACTGTCTGGTCTGGCGTAGTGTGTACAGTACTGAATACTTTCTTCCACGGTGGCCTGTGGCCTGGTAGGCGACGCTCTTGCCTCACACAATGAGTGTCCGTGGTTCAGTCCCCGGCCGGGTGGAAACATTGGGTGTACTCACCTAATTGTGGTTGCAGGGGTCGAGACTCAGCTCCTGGCCCCGCCTCTTCGCTGTCCGCTACTGGGTCTCTGCTCTCCCTGCTCCATGAGCTTTATCATACCTCGTCTTAAAACTATGTATGGTTCCTGCCTCCACTATATCTTTCTCTAGACTATTCCACTTTCTGACTACTCTGTGGCTGAAGAAATGCTTCCTAACATCTCTTTGACTCATCTGAGTCTTCAGCTTCCAGTTGTGTCCCCTTGTTTCTGTGTTCCCTCTCTGGAACATCCTGTCACTGTCTACCTTGTCGATTCCCCGCAGTATTTTGTATGTCGTTATCATGTCTCCTCTGACCCTTCTTTCCTCCAGTGTTGTTAGTCCTATTTCCCTCAACCTTTCTTCATAGGACAGACCCCTGAGTTGTGGAACTAACCTTGTTGCAAACCTTTGCACTTTCTCTAGTTTCTTTACGTGCTTGACCAGGTGTGGGTTCCAGACTGGTGCTGCATATTCTAGTATGGGCCTGACGTACACGGTGTACAGTGTCTTGAACGATTCCTTGTTAAGGTAACGGAACGCTAATCTTAGGTTTGCCAGTCGCCCATATGCTGCCGCAGTTATCTGGTTGATGTGTCCTTACATCTGCTGTCCACGTTCACCTAGCAAGTAGGTACCTGGGTGTAAGTCGACTGGTGTGGAAATAAGACAGACAGTCCCTCGATGACACACTGTCTTTCTTGGGTTATCCTGGGTGGATAACCCTCCGGGGTTAAAAATCCGAACAAAATCTAATCTTACCTTATGTTTGTACGTTCGAGTCTCCTCCGGCCTGATATAAATGTTTGTAAATATTTTGTTTCTTATGCAAAGTCTAATAATATATACTATATTACTGCTGGCCTCACGCAGTCCAACGTACGAACCACAGCCTGGCTGGTCAGGTACCGACTTTAGGTGCCTGTCCAGTGCCTGCTTGAAGACAGCCAGGGGTCTATTGGTAATCCCCCTTATGAATGCTGGGAGGCAGTTGAACAGTCTTGGACCCCTGACACTTATTGTGTTGTCTCTCAACGTGCTAGTGGCACCCCTGCTTTTCATTGGGGAGCATTACATCTAGCACAATAATGTAAATAACATACACTAAGGTAGTATAAGGATTTGGTCACTGAGGTTAGTCAGACTCTGTAATATTAGCATCTCGAAGGAAGTTGGACAGTTCATTTTCATTGGTGATATAGTAAACACGACCTACATTTGTTTTCCTTACTAGAATTGTTCCATCCCGTGTGAAGCACTGGTGGATTTTGTCATTATTCTCACGTTTAAGTTTTCTTACTCTGTACAGGAGGTTCTGACGTTTTCTTGTGAGAGACTCATTTATGTAAACATCTTTTTTAGCTTTGATAGATGTACTTATTAGATCTTTTTTTTCTGTCTTGTGTGTGAAATCTAAGCATAACACTTTGTTTTCTACCTTGGTTACCTAGTAATCGCTTTTCTTTTATCTCTGACACTGGCACTATTACATGTAAGTGGTCTTTTATGATCTGAAGAGTAGTATCTTTGCACTTGGAAAGAGTGACCTGCTAATTATTACTGAGTCAGACAACTTATCTTGCTCTGTTTTATCTTCTTGATTAGCAAAATATTCGTTCAACTGGGAATATTTTATTACACAATATTTAAAACGAAATGAAAATGAACTATATATACAAATTTTATAAATTTTGTCTACATTATAAAAATGGGAAGTACGTGTATTCACAAACTACTTTTCAAATTAACCCTTAAAACAAACGAATTTTTAAATGAAATAATCAAAGAAAACGTTTTTGCTTCTTCATTTAAGAGAAACTAACAAAAAATTATCTTATTATTTGTAGACTCAATAAATATTTATATGCAAATTGTGCGTATAAAACATTCATTGCAACATTGCCAAGCATGAAACTATTACTGAATAAAAGAAATTTTAACGCAATTTGCAGGTTTCGGCAAATTTTACATATACATGTATGTATATATTTTAATATAATAACACTACGTAAGACACTGTGGGACTCCTGGAGACCTGGCGTTTACCTGGAGAGGATTTCGTGGATCAACGCCCCCGTGGCCAGGTCTGAGACCAGGCCTCATGGTGGATCAGGGTCTGATCAACCAGGCTGTTACTGCCGGCCGCACGCAAACTGACGTACGAACCACAGCCCGGTTGGTCAGGTACTGACTTTAGGTGCCTGTCCAGTGCCTTCTTGAAGACAGTCAGGGGTCTATTGGTAATCCTCCTAATGTATGCTGGGAGGCAGTTGAACAGTCTTGGGCCTCGGACACTTATGGTGCTGTGGTATGATTCTCCACACGGGCGAAATGTTCACTATGTATTATGTTTCCTTTCACCTGTTACCACTGTTCATCTAGCGTAAGTATGTACCTGGCTGTTAGTCACCTTACTCCTGCTACCACTGTTCACCTTGCAGTAAGTAAGTACTTGAGTGTTATATAAAACCTGCTACCACGGTTCACCCAGCAGTAAGTAGGTATCTGGGTTAATTAGGCACCTTACTCCTGTTATTACCGTTCACCTAGCAGTAAGTTTGTACATGGGTTACCTCACACCTGCTACCACTGTCTTATATTTTTGGCTTATGTATATAGGTAGTATATAACAACTACATTACACTCTGTGCTCGCTAAAAGGAGTTTTGATTGGCTACCCACGCTGCTACCTACGCTGCTACCCACGCTGCTACCTACATGATTACTGACGCGATCAGTAAGCCGGCGGGAGACACCTAATGTCTCAACTGTAGTGTCTGCTCTCTCTCTCTCTCTCTCTCTCTGAGTTCCTCGTCTCTGCTCTGTCTGGGAGAACACTGTTCTTCTCAGCTCGTGTTATTTAGCCTCTGTGTTTTGCTAGTATATGATTCCAATAGCGAGCAACTCTGTCCGCAGAGCATTATTTAGAATGAATGATTTCTGACGTTTTCTGAGGTTGTCGTAAAACACTCTTATGCACTGTCGTGGGGTTTGGAAGTTGCTGAACTCAGATTCAGTGATAAGGAAGTTTTTTGCAATATATAGAGGACTTATCAATAATCCCCAATTAGAGCCTTTTTGTTTTGGTGTCCTCCTTCCTTGCCTGACCTCGTGTTGCTCACTTCTGCGTCTTGTATTTTGTTGTTAGGCGAATTGATCGTCCTTGGGTCAGAAGTTAGCTTATGTAAAAACTTGATTTGTCAATCACATTCCAAGTCGAGTCTAACCAAGCACTCCCACACATACACATTTCTTGTACTTTTAAGTACATTTCATTACAGTATGTACCAGATAGCACACTTTCTTTAAGGGCGTTCTTGTGTTCAGAATCATAAGTGCTGATATTACCATTTAAATATAATGCACAGTAGTTATACTACAAGTGATGTGTAGGAACGTCTCTCTATTATTCCTAAGTTTACGTTTGCTATAAATAATATTCAACCGAGACTTTTTTCTTATTAAAGCTTCTCTTTGTTAGTTTATATTCTTCCAGCTGTGATCCCAAAACACGACGAGAAGCACTGTATGATACAAGGGTTTAAGGAGTTAGAGCTTGGTATTTTACACCATACGAGGTGAATGTGTGAACCGGTGCGTTTCTCTTTATCCAAGGAATGGAGATACTGTTAATGAGCTCTTGCTCTAAGACATTCTGACGTATCTTTTTTTTTTTTTTTGTAAAGTAACATTTTGCTAGCCTGGAGATTACTTGGAGAGAGTTCTGGGAGTCAACTCCCCCGCGACCCGGTCTGTGACCAGGCCTCATGCTGGATCAGAGCCTGATCAACCAGGCTGTTACTGCTGACCGCACTCAGTCCAACATACGAACCACAGCCTGGCTGGTCAGGTACAGACTTTAGGTGCCTGTCCAGTGCCTGCTTGAAGACAGCCAGGGGTTTATTGGTAATACCCCTTATGTATGCTGGGAGGCAGTTGAACAGTCTTGGGCCCCTGACACTTATTGCGTTGCCTCTTAACGTGCTAGTGGCACCCCTGCTTTTCATTGGGGGATGTTGCATCGTCTGCCGAGTCTTTTGCTTTCGTAGGGAGTAATTTTCGTGTGCAAGTTTGGTACTAATCCCTCTAGGATTGTCCAAGTGTATATAATGTATCTCTCCCGCCTGCGTTCTAGGGAGTACAGGTTTAGGAACTTCAAGCGTTCCCAGTAATTGAGGTGGTTTATCGCAGTTATGCGTGCCGTGAAGGTTCTCTGCACATTTTCTAGGTCAGCAATTTCACCTGCCTTGAAAGGTGCAGTTAGTGTGCAGCAATATTCCAGCCTAGATAGAACAAGCGACTTGAAGAGTGTCATCATGGGCTTGGCATCCCTGGTTTTGAAGGTTCTCATTATCCATCCTGTCATTTTTCTAGCAGATGCGATTGATACAGTGTTATGGTCCTTGAAGGTGAGATCCTCTGATATGATCACTCTATTGTGTGGATGGAATTTGTTTTATACTCCAATGAAATTTTAATTTCCTCACGTTTTCAGTATCGGAGTAATTGAAATTTCTCATCATTGAACTTCATATTGTTTTCTGCAGCCCATTTAAAGATTTGGTTGATGTCTGCTTGGAGTCTTGCAGTGTCTTCAATAGTGGACACTGTCATACAGATTCGGGTGTCATCTGCAAAGGAAGACACAGCACTGTGGCTTATATTCCTGTCTATGTCAGACTTTACTCTGTTGACTACTACTCTTTGTGGTCTACTTGTTAGGAAATTATAGATCCATCTACCAACATTTCCTGTTATTCCTTTATCACGCATTTTGTGTTCTATCAGACTATGGTCACACTTGTCAAAGGCTTTTGCAAAGTCTGTGTATATAACATCTGCATTCTGTTTGTCTTCTAGAGCATCCAGGACCTTGTCGGTGTGGTCCAGTAGTTGGGACAGACAGGAGCGACCTGCTCTAAACCCATGCTGCCCTGGGTTGTGTAACTGATGGGTATCTAGATGAGTGGCGATCTTGCTTCTTAAAACCCTTTCAAAGATTTTTATGATATGGGACGTTAGCGCTATTGGTCTGTAGTTCTTTGCTATTGCTTTACTGCCCCCCTTTGTGGAGTGGGGCTGTCTGTTGTTTTTAGTAACTGTGGGACGACACCAGTGTCCATGCTCCCTCTCCATAGGATAAGCACGTGATAGGGGCTTCTTGCAGTTCTTGATGAACACGGAGTTCCATGAGTTTGTGCCTGGGGCGGAGTGCTTGGGCATGTCATTTATCGCCTTTTCGAAGTCATTTGGCGTCAGGATAATGTCAGATAGATTTGTGTCTACAGCTACAGCGCCATAACCTCTGGTTGACGCATCACAGAACACATGTAATGTGTACTTGTTTTCCTCTTGGCCTATTTGTCTGGGAAATTTAATTTGATGAAGTTGTTTAAACTCCGTGGATATTTCATCCCATGCTTGACTCATTTCTACAGGCAAGTTCTCATTACACACCTATAGTGTGGGTCGCATCCTGGGACATTGACCTAATTTGCCCGAAATACTCAGCATAAGGGGCTTTCTATATAGTAGTATGTCATTGATGTCAGTTAGGCCTGTATACCATGTACATGTATTTGCAGTAAATAAAGATATTATTTGTATTATCTTTGAAGACATACTCAGGCAGTCAATTAACCTTGGTGGAATGCACGTGTTTGCTCAGGGAGTAAGAAACTTGACACTGCCAGTGAATAGTTCTCTTGGGCTCCACTTGATATAACTTGACAATTTATTGTTCCAGTTTTTCTAACTAGGGAAAACTTTGCTTCCTATCCCTCATTGCCTCGCAGATTTAGTCAATATTTTTTGCGGCAGTACCAGGTATTAGTGCTCAATAAAGCGTCAGTTGTAGTGGCCCTGAATAACACCAACAACAATGACAACTGTTTAGTTTTTCTTATTTATGGTTATTATATGAAACTCTGGAGTAACTACCACTGCAACACTTATTGGTGAGGTAAGTAAACACTTTCTGATGGTATTACTTATTGTCACAATGTGATAAATCAGCAGAAATAATAATATTGGTGGATGATCAAAGTGCTCACCCATATTACCGAGGCCTCAGTAAGTTTATTTAAGTTCACTTACACTTTAGTTCATTTACACTTAAGTTCACTTACACTTAAGTTAAGTTACACTTAGTTCACTTACACTTTAGTTCACTTACACTTTAGTTCACTTACACTTTAGTTCACTTACACTTTAGTTCACTTACACTTTAGTTCACTTACACTTTAGTTCACTTACACTTTAGTTCACTTACACTTTAGTTCACTTACACTTTAGTTCACTTACACTTTAGTTCACTTACACTTTAGTTCACTTACACTTTAGTTCACTTACACAAGTTTAAGTTACAACACTTATCATACATAGTAAGATGTGTGTAAATTACCCACCAGGATAACACAAAAAGTCAAAAGTGACTTATTTCCATTGAAGTCCTTAAATTATTATTAAGTGCTGTATGACCCATACAGGTTTAGTGCTCCACCATGAATGTAATAATATATATATATATATATATATATATATATATATATATATATATATATATATATATATATATATATACTTTAATTTAAATTCAAAATCAAATTTTGATTTCCTTTGATGTAATACACAACAAGTAATGTAGTAACATGTAATAAAACATTGTTAGGCATAAAATAATCACTAGTGTGCAGTGTATTTTGGGAAAACTAATCTTTTTGCTTATGACTATTTAAGAATTATACATAGACTATTAAGTAGGATTTCTTAAGTTAATAACTACAATTATTTGCACAAAAAAGTAGCTAAAAGTACAATTTTGAAAGTATGATTTATTATTTCAAATGATTCAATGATTCTGAGTTTTGTCGAGTG
Organism: Cherax destructor; assembly: GCA_009830355.1. NCBI lineage: Eukaryota > Metazoa > Arthropoda > Malacostraca > Decapoda > Parastacidae > Cherax > Cherax destructor. The sequence continues at coordinate 98,194 of WNWK01002454.1, read as the reverse complement.
ATTGAATAGGGACGGTGAATATACAAGTTACTAAATTTCAGTAAAAATATGATGGGACAAGATGAATAATTTATTTTCTATGGAAGTTGGAGGAAGACTTGAAAAAGAACAAGTGGTAGAGTTTGATGAGCTGGTTTTGTTTGACATAGTGTATTGCTGGCTTAGTCATCAATCATTCTTGACCTAAAATGCTTTCTTGATAGTTGCAACAGAGCCCATAGGCATAATATCAGACACAGAAATCTCTACGACATTCCTTGTGTCCAGCTTAATCTTTGTAAAAATTCAGTGTGCATAGAAGGACCCAAAATCTGGAACTCCCTACCTGAAAACTCCAGAGCCTCTCTTCCACCAGCAGCTTCACAGCTATTGTAAAAAAAAAAAAAACCTTTCACTAATGTTTTCTGGCACCATTTAAATATGTTAAATGTGTTAAATATGCTGAATTCACCAATTTAAATATGTTTAATATGCTAAATGTGCTTAAATGTGCTTAACAATTTGCTCAACCAAAAAGATGTCAATAACTGTCAATATTCTTATTCTCATTACTTGTAATCATAATTCAACCTTAAAAAAATATTTTTTTGCTTGTTTTATTTTTAATGCCTAAATTTACGTTTGTGTACGTACCCAATAACCCATGTCCAGTTGTTAAGTAGTGTGTAACCATTAGTATAAGTCTTCTGTAGTTACTTTCTTTGTGCTTAACAAATTTTTTTTTTTACATGTAAAACTACATTTTGTATATACTGTAGAAAAAAAAATAATATTTTTTTGTTTATGGAAATGAGCTGCTTTTTAACAATAGATCTGAATCAATTGGCAGACAGGGAAGGGGACCTTTCTATGATTCAGGCAATGAATTCCAGATCCTAGGCCCTTTTATGCACATTGAAAAGTTTCAAAGAAGGATTTATTTTGGAACTTAAATATGTATATAGTACACAGTAGAACCCACGGATTCGGTTTCCTCAGTTTCAGTTATCTGCTGTTTACAGTGGCCCAATACTATTGAATGGAAAAGTCCAGAAATATTCTGTTCATGAGTTTCAAATTGTGCGCGATTTTGAGTAACATGACGACTGACGATGTTTCATCACAATGCCTACACCATCATTTCACTTCTCATTATCATAGGCATTATATCATCACAGCAACAACAAAGAAAAAGAAACTGGTAAGTACCTACAGTAGACTAATACACTGTATATGTTTAAGAAATACATATTAAAATGTATTTAACCCTTTCAGGGTCAGGAGCCCTGCTCTGAAACTTGCTCTCAGGGCTGGAAAATTTAAGAATATTTTTTTTTATTTTTCTTATGAAATGGTAGACAATTTTTTCTGTAGGTAGTAAAACAAAAAGTACATAATTTGATGGAAAACTAATGGAATTACGCCTTCACGAATGTTGCTGTGTCAGTGATTTCGTCCACTTTAAATCTGATTTTAGGCAAATTCCAAAGTTCAGTTGACCAAACTCTTAGCTATTTTGCTAGTATGCCTTCCATTCTATCGATTGAGTACAAGAAATTGCCCATTCAACTACCCATTAAAGTGATCAGAAATTGGTAATTTGGCCAATTTCATACAAAATTCAAGAAATGCCAATTTCAAAACAGGGTCCAGAATAAACAGTGCAGACATTCCTGGCATTAAAATAACATTTCCTCTGTTCATTAGTCATGTCCCCAGGCCTCTCCTATATTATGCTTGCTTTCCATTTTGAATTTTTATTCACAAAAAAAAATAGAATATTTACTGTTATGCAGACTACTGCATTTGTAAATGCATATTAGACTGGCCAGATGGATATGTATTGGACGAGTGATGTCATTTGTGTACTCTGGAATATCAGCAAAAATCCAACATTTTCATTACTTTGAGCTCAATTGCAAGCTACTTTCAGTCCTTATTAACTCTTTCAGGGTCTAGACCCCCAATCTAAAGCTTGTCCACAGGGTCCAAGAATTTTGAAAAAAAAAAAAATTATTTTTTCTTATGAAATGGTAGAGAATCTTTTTCTGGAGGTAATAAAACAAAAAGTACGAAATTTGATGAAAAATTGACGAAATTACGCTATCCCGAATTTTGCTGCATCATCGATATTTACGCATCGGCGATTTTCCCCACTTTGACTCCTATTTTAGGCCAATTACATTGTTCCAGTCAACCAGATTCTTAGCTATTTTGCTAGTATTCCTTCTATTTTATCGATTGAGCACAAGAAATCGCCCAATTAACTATTTGAACTACCCAATAAAGTGATCGGAAATTGGTAATTTGGCCAATTTAAACAAAGTTCAAAATATTCCAATTTCAAAATAAACAATGCAGGCATTGCTGGCACTAAAATAAAATTTCCTCTGTTTACTAGTTACATTTCCAGTCTTTACACATTAATTCTATTTTAATTTTTTATTCACAAAGAATTTTTATTCACACCAAGAAAATAGAAAATTCACTGTTATGCAGTATTGTAATAATTGTATAAATAATATCAGTGCATTCGTGAACACATATTAGACCCACCAGTTGATGTGTATGGGGTGTGTGATGTGATTTGTTTACTCTTGAACATCGGCAAAAATCAAACATTTCCGCTACTTTGAGCTCAATTTCAAGCTATTTTCTGTCCTAAAACCAATCAAAATCATCTCTATTTCTGTAATATGTCTTCCATTCTATCAAATAAGACCAAGAAACCATGAATACAACCATAAAAACCATACTATTTTATTCCAAAAACACGGTCAGAGTTTTTTTCTCATGCACTGCGTGCTACATGATTTTTTTTATATTGTGCACACTTACCACATAGATACATTCTCTCATATCTAAGTCCAAATTTACCGCTCACAGCTTATCTGAGTTAGATGAGCTCATCAGGTAGAACAATGGCACTGGCACTGGCTTCAAAGCCGTAATACTATGGCACGGACCCTCAAAGGGTTAAACCAATCAAAATCATGTCTATTTCTGTAAAATATCTTCAAGTCTAGCAATTGAGACCAAAAAACTGTGAATACAACCATAAAAAAAAAACATACATACAAAAATACACCTCAAAGTTGCTGTTGTAATCCAGAAACACGGTTGCATTTTTTTTTACCATTATGTACTGCTTGCTGCAGGATTTTTTATATGGTGCATACTTACTGCAAAGATCCATTCTTTCATATCTACTCCAAATTTATGGCTTACACCTTTTCTGAGCTCATGGCGTAGTTCAACGGGACTTACCTGGGCTTTAAAACCATAGAACAGTGGGACCCACACTAAAAGTGTGGGTGTGTGTACAAAATATTTTTCAACACCCAGTCATCCCTTGAGGGTTTACGTAAGCTAAAACATCACCATCCCATTCATTCGAGAGAGAGAGAGCACAAGTACAGTGGAACCTTGGTTTTCGTTTGCCCTGGTTTTCGTCGAATTCGGTTTTCGACGACTTTTTTCATCAAAATATTGTCCCAGTTTTCATTCGTCACCTTGGTTTTCGTCCGCCGTACCGAACGTGTCCGCCTGCCCACGCCCACACAAAGCATCCCACACACGCATTCTGAGTCAGTCTGGCTTTGTTTCTCGTCGAATAAACATTACCCTGTGCGTTCATATGAAACATTTCATAATAATCGATTGTTTTTTGTGCTTGTTTATTGAGTGCCATTGCTAAATAAGCCACCATAGGGCCAAAGAAAAATTTGAGTGCCAGCCCTTTGATAAAGAAGGTGAGAAATGATAGAATTCAAGAAAGAACTTGTAGAAAAGTACGAAAGTGGCGTACGTGTGGTCAATCTCACCAGGATGTATGTGAAGTCCTCATCAACGATCAGTTCCATTCTGGCAAAGAAAAAAGAAATCAAGGAATCTGACGTTGTGAAAGGGGTAAGTGTGCTAACGAAACAGAGATCGCAAACAATCGAAGATGTTGAGAAGTACAGTGGTACCTCGACTTACGATATTTTTTCATTCCAGAATACTGTTCAAGTGCCATTACCAAACGAATTTATCCCCTTAAGAAATGATATAAAATAGACTAGTCCTTTTAGATCCCCAAAATTACACTTACAAAAGCGTTTAAAAAAATAAACTTACATAAAAGGGTGAGTTTGGGGACCATCGTAAGTCGAGGTACCACTGTAGTTGTTGGTGTGGATCAACGAAAAACAGATAGCGGGAGATAGTGTTGTAGAGGCGATAATTTGCCTCCTGGTAATGGACAATGCTCCTGCTTATCCTCCAGACTTGAAAGACCAATTGTTGGAGGAGTTTAGTTTCATCACAGTGAAGTTCTTGCCCCCTAATACCACTTCTCTCATCCAGCCCAAGGACCAGCAGGTCATTTCAAACTTCAAAAACTCTACACCAAAGCAATGTTTCAAAGGTGCTTTGAAGTGACCTTGGACACTGAATTGACCCTAAGAGAGTTCTGGAGGAATCACTTCAATATCCTCAATTGCATAAGCCTAATAGATTAGGCTTGGCAGGAAGTGATTTCCAGGACGATGAACTCTGCTTGGAGAAAATTGTGGCCAGAATGTGTCCAAAAGAAGGATTTTGATGGGTTTGAGGCTGACCCTGACAACCCTATGCCTGTTGTGGAATCTGTTGTGGCTTTGGGGAAGTCCATGGGGTTGGATGTGAGTGGCCAGGATGTGGAAGAGTTGGTGGACGACCACAGGGATGAGCTAATCACTGAAGAGCTGCAACACCTTCAACTGGAACAGCAACAGATCGCAGCTGAGGAAATTGTTTCAGAGGAGGAGGAAGAGAGAGAGGAGAATGTGCCTTCTTCAGCGATTAAGGACATTTGTGCAAAGTGGAGTGAGGTGCAAAGTTTTGTGGAGAAATATCACCCTAACAAAGCTGTTGCAAGCCGTGTCTGCAACATGTTCAATGACAATGCCGTGTCCCATTTTAGGTAAATCTTAGAGAGATGCCAGAAATAGACCTCTCTGGACTGATTTTTTGTGCTAAAAGGGTACAGTGACTCTCAAACTGGTCCTAGTGCCAGTAAAGGGGAATTCCCCTTCCAAACAATAAACTCTCCTCCCTCTCCCCTCCTCGCTGTCTTTCATATGCCAACAAGAGTCTTCAATAAAGGTAAAACTGATTTAAATGTTCATTTATCCATTAAAATTAGTGCTTTATATTTATTTCTCATTGTTTTCTGTATGTAAAACTATAGTTATTCTCTATAAAATCTATTTTTTGTTAATATTTTTGGGTGTGTGGAACGGATTAATTGGATTTACATTATTTCTTATGGGGAAAATAGATTCGGATTACATTATTTTTGGTTTACGTTAAGCCCTCTGGAACGAATTAATAACGTAAACCAGGGGTCCATTGTAATAATAACACATTTAATACATAAGATGTTAATGTTCTTGAAGTGAAAGTTTAACAAAAGATTATAATGGTCAATTGTTTATTTTGTGCAGGTCATCCTGGTAGCAGAGGCTGGTACTGTAGTACCAATACTGCAGGTCATCCTGGTAGCAGAGGCTGGTACTTGTAGTACCAATACTGCAGGTCATCCTGGTAGCAGAGGCTGGTACTTGTAGTACCAATACTGCAGGTCATCCTGGTAGCAGAGGCTGGTACTTGTAGTACCAATACTGTAGGTCATCCTTGTAGCAGAGGCTGGTACTTGTAGTATCAATACTGCAGGTCATCCTGGTAGCAGAGGCTGGTACTTGTAGTACCAATACTGTAGGTCATCCTGGTAGCAGAGGCTGGTACTTGTAGTACCAATACTGCAGGTGATTCTGGTAGCAAACGAATGATTCTTGTAGTGCCAATTTTCAGTGTCATGAAGATCATGTAAGTGTCAAATACTTAAATATGTATAAACACTACAGTACAGTGGACCCTCAGAAATCGAACACTCCCAACTCGCCCTTTTATGTAAGTTTATTATTGTAAGTGCTTATATAGGTGTATTTTTGGGGGTCTGAAACGGACTAATCTAATTTACATAATTCCTTATGGGAATAAATTTGTTTGGTATCAGCACTTGAACAGCATTCTGGAATGAAGAATGTTCAATTTCCGGGGGTCCACTGTAGTATATTACTCGAGTGTTAGAAATATATTGTGACAGCTCTGTGTTACTACAGTGTTAGAAATATATAGTGACAACACTGTTACTACAGTGTTAGAAATATATAGTGACAACACTATGTTACTACAGTGTTAGAAATATATAGTGACAACACTGTTTTACTAGTGTTAGAAATATATAGTGACAACACTGTATTACTGTGTTAGAAATATAGTGACAATGTATTACTCTGTTAGAAATATATAGTGACAATGTATTACTGTTAGAAATATATAGTGACAACACTATCTTACTACTGTTTTAGAAAATATGACTTTTACAGTGTTAACATCAGTCTTGTGAAGTTGCTGTGTAATAATATTGTTACACATCACCTTAACATTCTACTGTTACACATCACCTTAACATCCTTCTGTTACACATCACCTTAACATCCTTCTGTTACACATCACCTTGACATCCTACTGTTACACATCACCTTGACATCCTAGTGTTACACATCACCTTGACATCCTACTGTTACACATCACCTTAACATCCTACTGTTACACGTCACCTTGACATCCTACTGTTACACATCACCTTAACATCCTATTACACATCACCTTGACATCCTACTGTTACACATCACCTTGACATCCTAGTGTCGTGACCTTTACATCCTAGTGTTACACATCACCTTGACATCCTACTGTTACATGTCACCTTAACATCCTACTGTTACATGTCACCTTAACATCCTACTGTTACACATCACCTTAGCATCCTACTGTTACACGTCACCTTAACATCCTACTGTTACACATCTCCATAACATCCTGCTGTGTTGGTACTCATCATTCTCATTGTGTTATATACAATATTATCTCTGATTGTATTAAGATCTTTTTCATATGTTGTTACAAAACTGTTTTGAAAACTTTAATAAAATGCATTTTAATTCATGAACAGATCATTGTTCACTATGTCTAAAATACTTGAAAAAAATGTGTTCAAACAAGACACATTGCAATTCATGCAGAAGAAAAACTACATCAATATTCAATCTACGAAACATTCCTCACAAAAATCTCAGTTTGTATCATTGATGACAGTTAATGAAGACAAAAAAACAGTTCACTGTTCAATGTGTTTAAAAGAGTTTTCTAAAAAATATTTAATGAGACATTTAAGAATTCATACCAAACAGAAAAAGAATCAGTGTTGTGTGTGTCTTCAAAACTTTTCATGTAAATCTAAGTTAGTGAAACACATGAGAATTCATACTAGAGAGAAACCCCATCAATGTTCAGAGTGTCTAAAAGAGTTTTCATATAAATCTAGGTTAGTGCAACACATGAGGATTCATACTGGAGAGAAACCATATCAATGTTCAGAGTGTCTAAAAGAGTTTTCATATAATTCTATTTTAGTAAAACACATGAGAATTCATACTGGAGAGAAACCATATCAATGTTCTGAGTGTCTAAAAGAGTTTTCGTATAATTCTATTTTAGTAAAACACATGCGAATTCATACTGGAGAGAAACTATATCAATGTTCAGAGTGTCTAAAAGAATTTTCAGATAAATCTAGTTTAGAAAAACACATGAGAATTCATACTGGAGAGAAACCATATCAGTGTTCAGACTGTCTGAAAGGATTTTCGGATAGATCGAGTTTAGTAAAACACACGAGAATTCATACTGGAGAGAAACCATATCAATGTTCAGAATGTCTAAAAAAATTTAATAGAAAATCTCATTTAGTTCGACACATGAGAATTCATACTGGTGAGAAACCATTTAAGTGTTCAGAATGTCTGGAGAAGTTTTCCAGAAAATCTTGTTTAGTAAAACACTTGAGACTCCATACTGGTTAGAAATATCGGTATTCAATTTCTAAAAAAATTTTCACAAGAAGCAAATTGATTGAAACACATACTAAGTAATATGGGAGGGAAATCTTGCTGAGGGACAGTGTTATCAGAAGACATTATAATATGTGTTCCTTTTCATTGGGGGCTCCTTGTCATGGTGAGGAGGCATTTGGTCTGAGGAATTGGACTTTTTAGCCATCTTCCTCTAACCAAACCTAACTGCCCCACTCTAGTCCCTTCTCTGCCCCATCCCTCCTCCTTTCCCCATCCCTCCCCTCTCCTTCCTTTCCTGCTTTTGGTCTTTGGAGTCCTCCCTTCCAAATTTCTAGCTTCTGGGTTGGGAAAAGGATGTTGTTGTCCATCCAATTCCATTCAGGCCCTTGATCTTAGTATTGTTTGCTGTGGAATCTGAATCATCTGGGGATGCTCCGATCTACCTCCATAGTTCTAGAGATGCTCCAGTCCACCTCTGTAATTTTAGAAAGCAGCTTTCAGTGTCCTTTGAGTGATGGATATATCTCTGGAGGCTACCTATCTGTTCAAGAAGGTGTTGGCTGAAAGACGTATACCTTGCGGTGAACTTCTGACTGCCCTCTCTTTTGTCTGCTGAGGTGGCTCGGTGGATGCGAGGTTGCTGTCCTGGATTACTGGTTTACCGGTGTGAAGGGTAGGGTAGGGCACAGGTTCCACGCTGCATCTGCACTACTGGCCATAATGAAGGGCCTCCAAGGAGCTACCTCTCAACATACCCTTTTGTTCTGAAAAAAAAAAAAGCCTTACCGTGGAGTCATGTCCATGCAATTCCTCCTCCCAGACCCCTTTTTCCTATGGCACCTCCATCCCCTTCACAACCCATTGCCTTCTTTAGGTAACATTTTGTTGCCCACCTCTGGTACCGAGGTTCCACCTGACCCTTTTGATACGTCTGACCTTTGCGTATCTCTGACCATGCTTCTGGCTTCAAACTCTACAGTGTGACAATTTTCAGATCTCCCACTCAACTCAGGATGGACCATCTCTGGTTCCCCACCTAAACAACCATGGCCACTAATGGATGAGTATCTCGGTTACCTCTCGCTCTTCCCAGAAACAACTACCACAACACTTACTTCTCCTGCACTCTTATGATTCAAAGTACACAATGGACTAAGTTCTTCTCTCTACAAATTACATCTCCCACTGACTGTTTTTCAGATCATAGCATCAGCAAAGCACTCATATGCCATGTTGGTGAAAATATTTCATTTCATGTTCTTAAGAGTGGTGTACATATCATCACATTGCAAAGTGCTGGACAGGTTCACAGTCTTTCCAGTCTTACCTCCATTGATAATATTCCTGTCATGATTCATAAGCACATTTTTCTCAATTCTTGCAGTAGACCCATAGTTTTTCCACGTACAGGAGGCCCTCCACATTCGCGAGGGTTAGGGGATCAAGAACCTCATGAATCTTGAAAATTTGTGAATGTTTGGTCCACAAATATGATGTAGGGAAATATAATAATACTGTACTGTAGTGTTCGCAAATGTTTTGATGTGCAAATATATTGTAGGGAAATATAATAATAGCATTTACTTAGCCTAACAATACTGCTTCCTTAACCTATTGAACCACGAACAATCATAAAAAACATTGTAAAATATTGTATATACATGTTATGGTTTAATAACAAATAATGAACAAACAAAACACTCACCACTCGTAAGGTTAGGCAGATGAACTCTGACGACTTGTGATGATGATGACATTGACGATGATGATGGTGATGATAGTTGAATGGAGGTGATTATATGGAGTGTAACTGCATGTCATGATGAGTCTAGTGTGTGGATTCTAACTTTTCACTGCCAGCATCACTGCCAACATCACTAGAGTCAGAGTTAGCAATGGAGTCAGATTCTGCCATGGGTTGAGGTTCAGGTGAGGTGGTAGGGGTAGCGGCAGGGGTAGTAGCAGGCTTCCTTGTGAAGAACATTGTGATGGGCAACTGAGACCGTTTCCTTTTTATAGCTACAAACAAAATTTTGCAGGGAATTATGCTCCTATCAATGTCACTCATCACCTTCAAAGCCCTCAACATCGATGGGTCTATGTTGTAAAAAAATTGTTTGAGCTGAGCCGTCATTATCATCGCTTGCCCTAGTTTTTCAAGGGTGAGGGCTTGAGTTTGATTGGCCTCAGCTACACTCTCCTCTTCTTCATCCTCACTCTGCCTGCAAAATCTCCAACAATTCTTCATCATTTAGGCCCAGTGCATGTTCTTCAACCAGTTCTCTCGCCTCACCCTCCTGTAAGAGGGAGGGTAGTAGGGACGCGGCGGGAAGCGTTTTCCCATACTTTTTTCCCACATTTGTTTGCTAAATATGATTGGGCGGCTGGGCATTCGCAAATGTTTGAAGCTTGCAAAAGTGGAACTCACGAAATTGAAGAGCTAGCTGTACCATTGTTCAATGTGATTTTCTGTCTTGTGATGCAGACATTTATGAGCAACTTTAGCTCCAAGACCTCCCGATTCTTAAAGTGGACACATATGTACTGCCTGCCCATGGGCAGAGACTCATTCCATGTAATATAGCTCGGTTAACTTGTGACAGTTGTGAACTTTCATCCTCTTCTTATATTGTGGGACACTGTTTACAATTACAGGAATTGATCCCTACACCACAACAACATAGGAATTGCTGGCACTTTGGCCATCCAGCAAAATATTGCAGGTCCATGACAGAATGCCCGGTCTGTAGTGCTGCTGACCATAATGCTTCTGACCATCTTGCAGCCAACCTCCCTCTTGTCTTAATTGTAAAGAGCCTCACCTGGCTTATTCTCGCTGTTGCCCCTCTTTACCTCTTCAAGGGAGGCTCCTTGGTGAAGTGAAGAGGCTCTTGGTCTGAGGAATTAGGCCTTTTGGTCTCCTTCCTCAGACCAAACCTAATTACCGTCCAATCTCCCCTTCCCTATCCCATCCTCCCCATCCCCCCTTTCCCTTTCCTCCCATATCCCCTTCCTGTTTTCAGCCTTTGGGATTCTCCCCACAGGCATTCTAGTTCCTAGGTAGAGGGAAGGGTACCGTGGTCCATTCCATTCCGTTGAGGGTCTTGGCTGTGGTGTAGTTTGCCATGGAATCTGGATCACCTGGGGATGTCCCAATCCCTCTCTGGTCTCCTTGGGGGTGGCTTTGGGTGTCTTTCGGGTGACGGGTGTATCTCTGGAGGCTGCCTTTCGGATTCCAGGGGGTAGTGGCTGAATGAGTTATGCTTTGTGGTGGGTATCCAGCTGCCCTCTCTTTTGTCCACCAAGGTGGCTCTGTAGATGTGAGGTTACTATCCCGGATTGCTGGTTTACTGGCATGAAGGGTAGGGTATGGCACGGGTTCCTTGCCGCATCTGCACTACTTGCGGTGCTGGGGTTCTCTTGGGCATGGAGGAGGATTTATGGTCCTTTCATTCCTCCTAGGAGCTATTCCTCCACGTTCTCCCCCTTTTTTTATTCTTTTTTCATTTATTTTTTATTTTTTTTCTAAAAAAAAAAAGAAAGAAGTGACATAACCATGGAGTTCCCAATCCATGAACCAGTTCCCTCTGGGCCCCTTTGTGATACTACACCCTGTTCCGACCCTACCTCATTATTTGACCACTCTCTGGACATTTCTAATGCCTCTGTACCTCATACTGGTGCTGTTTCATCATCCGCTCCAGGTACCAAGGTTCCGCCTGACTCCTTTGATACATCCGACCCCCGCTCTTCTTTGACCATGCTTCTGGCTTCTCCCTCTATGGTGCAACGTTTTTTGGATCGCCCGCCTGCCCTACGTCGGCCCGGTGGTGCCACACCTAAACGACCAAGACCATTAACTGATGATAATACTTCACTTACTTCTCACTCTGCCCAAAAAAGACCAGCATGACACTCGCTACCTTTACACACACTGTTTCAAAATACGCAGTGGAGTAAGCTTTTTACTCTGCAACCAATTTCTACTACTGACTATCTTTCCGATCATAGTATCAGCAAGGCACACCTCTGCCATATTGGTCGAGATATATCCTTTCGTGCTCTCAAGAACAGTGCATGCATCCTCACGGTACAGAATGATAGCCAGGCTAATCACTCTCTTAATTCTTGTAGTTGTACTGTCATTCTCCCTCATACCATTATCCAGCGTAATTTCCAGACATGTGGTGATGACATTCTTGAACAGCTTGAGCTTCAAGACCTCCCGATCCTTAAAGTAGACACTTTTGTCCTCTCTGCCTGTGGGTAGAGACGCTACCCCTGCAATGTAGCTCGCTTAACTTTTGACTGCCATGAGCTTCCGTCCTCAGTTTAAATCGCAGGACACCATTTACAAGTTCGAAAGGTGATCCCTTCACCACAACAGTGCAGAAATTGCTGGCATTTTGGGCATACAGCAAAATATTGCAGGTCAATGGCTGAATGCCCAGTCTGTGGTGCCAACAACCATACCAATACTTCTTGTTGTCTACCTTCGTTTTGCCTTAATTGTAATGAAGCTCACCCATCTTATTCTCGTCGTTGCCAAGTTCACTTAAATGAGCAGGAAATCCATTGTCTCAAAGAGTCGGAAGGCTTTCTCTATGCTATGGCAGTCTCTCATCTACACCTCCAGGGGAGACTTTCCCATATTTCTCATTCTCAAGTTACTGGCTTGGTATCCCTAGTTTTGAAGGTGCTCATTATCCATCCTATTATTTTTCTAGCAGCATAATTTAAAATTTAGCTTAGGTTCAGATTAGTGTTTGCCAATAACTTACTAAATTTGATAGGGAAGAAAACTTCTCATTATTGACTGATGGCTTGGAAACAGTGGTAGGTTCATCCGCCTTCACATTCAAGCAATGGAAATAGTCACTTTGAATTTTTTAGGTTTCTGGCTAATTTACATATGTTAAACTATGTATAAAAATTGTACTTATGTGTACCTGTACCTAAATAAACTTATTCAAGGTTTTCCATGAACTATCAGTTAAGTGATAAAAGAAAAATTATTGTGGGATTAGTACCAAAATCTGCACACAAAAATCCCTCTCTACAAAAGCAAAAGACTTGGCAGGAGATGCAACATTCCCCTAATGAAATGCATAGGCGCCACGAGTACGCTAAGAGACAACACAATAAGTGTCAGGGGCCCAAGACTGTTCACCTACCTCCCAGCATACATAAGGGAGGATTACCAACAGACCCCTGGCTGTCTTCAAGAAGGCCCTGTGTTTTTGAGTAATTACGTGTGTGTTTGGTATCGAGAATGAATGATAAGGCTTCAGAGGCTCCTTTGCTTTATTTGAGGTTCTTGATACACAGGCAGTGCGTTTAAGTGCCCAGACCCAAGGAGGGCCATTCCCAGGAGGAGAGACCGGAGTAGCAGCTTGTTCCCACTAGGATGCCTGGTCGTCAAGTGAAAGGTAGGCAGGCGTGGTACGAGCTGAGCTGGGTATGCCCACCGAGGCTTGCCCTCTGGTGGAAACTATGGAAAATAGCCATGTAGGTTTACTGCCTACATTTTACTCAAACACCTACCCATGGTCGTCCTTGACCGTGATTGACTAAAAAAAACTCGGTCACTCTCTCTCAGGAACAGGGCACAGAACACAGAATAAAAATATATATACATGTGGACAAGGAAAAAAAAACTTCCTACAGGGAGGTAAGAAAAAAAAGGGATGTGCTTCGTTGTCTAAGGCAGTGAGCGTCGGTGGCATCATTGCATGCCTTCCTGGTTCTGGACAGATACTGCAACACAGTAGACATCGCTGTGGCTGAGCTGTGACGTAACAGAGTATGGTCTCCTCTGGAACGGTGAAGGAGTCATCGTAGTAGTTGCTGCAGGGTTCACTCATCCTGGGGCACAACCTGCTGGTGCCCTTGAGTGAGGAGTCGTCAGTACTTGGCAACTGGGCAGGACTTCTTCTGGCAAGCGACTCAGGACATTTCTCGACTGGTACTGTCACTGGGGCTGTCACTGCCGGCAAGTGGAGTGAGTCGTGGCAGGGACGACTCAGGCTAAACATCTGGGAGTTGTAGGAACATACACCTTAACTGGAGTGAGCGAGCTAGCAGTCAAAGTGACATCATCTTTGTGCAGGCTGCTCACTGAAGCTGTGACACGAGTCAGACAGTCGCCTGCCGACAGGGCTACTGCGGCTTGGCGATGTCATTCTCTCGACAGTTAAAGTCATAGCAGAGGTTAGTCTAAGCGTCCGCAGACTGGTTTTCTACATATAACTGCACTCTGATGGTCAGGAGGTGGAGTTATAGTAGGTACACCTCAGGCATCTACGAACGATAACCAACAGAGCTTTCTGTACAAGGGAAGCTGTATAACCCTTGTGGTTTAGCGCTTCTTTTGATTATAATAATAATGTACAAGGGGGGCTCAGACGCTCATAACTGATGACTGGACTGACTAATGTCAGCTGTCAATGGTCAAGGGTGTCACACAGGGGTGTTACCAGTGGTGGGCTCAGAACATACTGTGGTCCACACTTCTGGGCTCAGACCACTTAATCAGGGACACACGTAAAACTTGCACACACCCTCACTGCACATGCAGTTACATGGCTTGCACTAACGAATGATGCTTTTCTGTACAAAAATCGGCACTAAGACATACAAACATGTGAGAATACTGACGGAGAAGAAATTAGCCCGTGACATATATCTTTTCTCAATCTTCTCGACAACACAAACATATTGCTCACTGTGAAACTATAAGTGTCGATGTGACATCGTGTGGTGATGTCAGGCATGACGTTGTGAGGGATGTCATGGGGTGACATCGCAAGGTGACTTCAGGCAGCATGGTAACGTCAAGCTGATGTCGCGAGGTGACGTCCTGGAGTGATGTCGAGCATCGTGGGTGGTGTGAGGTGACATCAGGCAGCATCGTGGGTGACGTTGGGCAGCAAAGTGGGTAACATCGGGCAGCATTGTAACGTCAGTGAAGTGATGCGGGCAGCAGACCACAACATGTGGCTTGGGATCTGGCTTGTTAACCCATGTGGCTCATTTCACGTGGGTAGATCCATGTGGCTTCGAGTGACCTCGGGCACTCGGATACACAGTTCTGGCAAAGAATTAACACTGAATTCACAGAGAAGCAGTAGAGAGGGAGTGAGAGCAACGGTGAGTGGTGTAGAGCAGTGTGGTGGCATACAATGAGGCGAGCATGGGCGAAGTATTGGTGAGGGAGGATCCGGCCACTTCCTCCGCACCCCACATACCTACACACACGGAAGATAGCGTATATTCTACCACCATGGACACAGAAATCACCACCAAAACTTACCTCTGACTTGCTGAAATAGCCATGCTTGGCTGAAAACAACAGCAGAACAATACAGGTGACGCTGAGCACGTGACTGAGAACAGCTTGGGGCGCTGTGGAGTCGCGGGGGATGCCACTTAGATTTCTCGAAGAAATTTGGCAAATTTTGGCCTAGATCCTGCTTGTACCTGTGTCTGGATGCTGAGAGTTGCTGACACAACATCAGGATAACTCTTTGAGAGATGGATGCTTCTGGTATGGGGTGTTGAAGTGGAAAAGACCATCTTCATCTCCCTTCCTCTCCCCAGGCAAACACAACCGCTGGGATTACTGCTAAGCCACCAATATTTTTTATTAATTACGTGTGTATTTGGTATCAGGAATGAATGAGGCTTCGGACACCTGGACAGACACCTAAAGCCAGTACCTGACCAGCCAGGCTATGGTTTGTACGTCAGTTTACGTGCAGCCAGCAGTAACAGCCTGGTTGATCAGACCCTGATCCACCATGAGGCCTGGTCTCAGACCGAGTCGTGGGGGCGTTGACCCCCAAACCCTCTCCAGGTAAACTCCAGGCTTCCTTTTTATTATCACTGGGGTGCAATGCGCCACGTCTAATAATGCAATGTATCACTTTTGGCACATGCTTCATAGGTTGGCCATCACTGATACAGAGTGTGCGCGTTCGAATCCTGCTGTGGACTGAAAAAATCTTTAGGAAAGGTGTCTATATGGATACTCGTGAGATACGAGTTGGTATACTCCTTTTTCTTGCAGACAGAAGCAAGCAGACCCAAGCGTTTAGTAGGAATTCAGCTTGTTGTGGAAGTGAGGAGCTGTCTCTACTCTGGATTCAAGCAGCACATATGTCCTATTCTTGAACTTGCTGAACACTTCGGCAGGCAAGTAGTTTAGTTCAACAATATGGTGTTGGTTGAGGGTGAAGCGTTGCACAAATTACTGAACCCGAGTTGGTGTAAAGACTGAAGGAGAGGCTGAAGTAATTCACAGTTCCACTATGAATGGGACGGCACTAGGGAACTTCAAACTTGGTAAGTTTGGTGAGGCGAAAACGTTCTGTAATGGTGGAGTCCAAGGTTCCTGGATATTCTGCGCTTCTTCAGGAGATCATTGATCATTCAGTACAAGATCTTGGTGGGTGCACCGTCTTGGAGAACTGGATTAAGGTTGAGTGCAGTAACAGGTTGTTAGGCAACTTATAGGAGCTTCTGGGCTTTAGCTTAGAAGCGAGTGGTCGCTGCGAATGTTGGTCCACTGGTGGTCTAAAGTTTCTTGAGTGTCGTTGAGTTTTGCTGACAATCTTCTTGGGAAGAGGGGCGTCTAGAAGCAGGGTTTGGTAGTCGCCTTAAGAACTTAAGCATTTTGTTTTGTTGGTCTCGGAGCAGTCGATGTGTGTGGCCGCCAGCACCGCATGTCGAGCAGACAAAACCCCTAAGCCTTTATTATAACAACACTTAACCCAAACGAAGCCTTATGAAGACATGCAGAAAACATGTAAACTCTTTTTAATACAGGCCGTCCAGTAATACGAAGAGCGAGATTTTGGGAAAGGCAGATGGCAGGGGACTTAGAAAGTCCTCACTGAGGCTACCTGCTGAGAAGTACTATAGTATACTTATAGCTAGATGAAGGACTATCTACTTTTGTCTAGAGTAAGGACTAACATCTATTACTTCAATGGTAGAGACGAGGATAGTACAGCAGAAGGCTCGCTCCCCTTCCTCCACTTTTTTTCTGTCATTGCCAGCAAAAAACAGGTTAAAAATTATACCATACCATAAACTCGAGATAAATCGTAGTGAACGACTGTCAATAAACAGAAGAATGGACGGGTACTGGAACCGTGGTCCTTTTATACATCAGACCCA
The DNA here is from genome assembly GCA_009830355.1 of Cherax destructor. NCBI lineage: Eukaryota > Metazoa > Arthropoda > Malacostraca > Decapoda > Parastacidae > Cherax > Cherax destructor. The sequence goes on along the minus strand of WNWK01002454.1, from coordinate 81,092 downwards.
GCGCTGTGAGCACTGTCATGCAACTTGCAATAGGCTGATTTTACAACCAGCACTTCTGTGACAGGTTGTATCAGCGGCATCAACCGTGCCATCCCTCAACCCCAGAAGCTTTCAAGGTACATCTATTCTCATACCCCTCAAAGCCATATATGACTTATATAAGGGAGGTGCAGCCTAAAAGAGTAGAGTAAGGGAGGTGCAGTCTAAAAGAGTAGAGAGTGGGGGAGGTGCAGTCTAAAAGATTAGAGAGTGGGGGAGGTGCAGTCTAAAAGAGTAGAAAGTAGGGAGGTGCATCAATTTGGACATGTGGCGCAGTGCAGCAGCATAATACACACGTGGCTACTGGCATCACTGGGACATACCGTTATGAACGAGGTTAGTATGAGATCAGCTGTGAGTTAGTGAGCAGCTCAACTGTACTACAATACACAATGGTAAGTGTCTTTGTGTTTTTTATTAATACATCGGCAATTTCCCACCAAGGCAGGGTGACCCGAAAAAGAAGAAACACTTTCATCATCATTCCCTCCACTACTGTCTTGCCAGAGGCGCACCTACACTACAGTCATAAAACTGCAACATTAACACCCCTTCAGAGTGAAGGCACTGTACTTCCCACCTCCAGGACTCAAGTCCGGCCTGCCAGTTTCCCTGAATCCCTTCATAAATGTTACCTTGCTCACACTCCAACAGCATGTCAAGTAAAAACCATTTGTCTTCACTCGTCTCTATCTAACACGTTCACGCACACTTGTTGGAAGTCCAAGGCCCTCGCACACAAAACCTGCTTTACCCCCTCCCTCCGACCTTTCCTAGGCCGACCCCTACCCTGCCTTACTTCCACTACAGATTTATATGTTCTCCAAGTCATTCTATTTCGGTCCATCCTCTATAAATGTCCGAACCACTTCAACAACCCTTCCTCAGCCCTCTGGATAATACACCTACTCCTAATTTCCAAACTACGGATTCTCTGCATTATATTCACACCACACATTGCCCTCAAACACGACATCTCAACTGCCTCCAGCCTTCTTGTTGCAACATTCACCACTCATGTTTCACGCCCATTTAAGAGCATTTGTATAAGTATGCTCTCATACATCCCCTTCTTTACTTCCATGGATAATGTTTATGAAAATTTGTATGGACTGCCTCCTTGTGAGCTGCTTACCCTGGCAAGTACTGTTGACACAGACACCCTGAGGTTAGTCGTCTCAGTCTCACAAGTGGCCTATAGGACACATTTCCATATGCAACTGATCTTGCAAGAAATTCCTAAGTACATGCACGAATAAAGGACTAACTTGGTGGTGGAGAATATGCTACCAGAAATCCCCCAATTCCACCCAAGCAACTAGATTCCTCAGGACCCTCTCTTCTAGACACCACATGCAGTGAAGGACTTTTTCCTGCAAGTATTTAGGTGGTATTAGTATCCCTGCCTGTACCTTAAGGATCCCTGATTTCGAAAGGGGGTATTCCCTAAGCAATATTTATGCAGTAACTGATACTAGCTTCTAGACTAATATTTAAGAGGGAATGCCCATAATATACTGGTCTTTGGGCGTCCGTCTGCTCATGACAGTTCAAATAACCCACATTTCCCCAGAATATCGTTGGCCAACTATACTGAGATAAATGAAAGGTATTGTCTTACTGTGGAGGGCCTGGAAAGAGATGAATATCCATGGTACTTCGGGAAGCCTCTATGATTCTTTGTTCCACAGGCCAAGTATATGTAGACACGCGGGGACATCGAGCTGCAGCTCACGGCACCTGTTGTCTCTATGGTGTCTGGTCTTAGAAGGACGAGCTATCGTCTGTCTGACCGCTTCTGCCGTCGTTCAAGTCAACCATGTCCTAAATGAAACAAGCTGGGAAGATATCCTAAACAACATGGATCCTAACCTTTGCCTAGAAAAAATAAACTCTGTGGCTCTTGAGATTTGCTCAAGGCACATTCCATTAAGAAAAAGAAAGAGAAGATGTAAACTAGAAAGAGAGAGATGCTCCCTATTCAGACGAAGGCGAAGAGTCACAGAGCTGCTGAGAGGGGTCAATATATCTGAAATACGAAGGGAGGCACTGGTCAATGAAATTGACCAGTGAAGATGAAATCCGTGAGTGTTTATCTAAAGTTCGACCCAGAATTAAGTATTTGTGTACTAAAAGAACCACAGGTTTCACATTAGAGAAGCAAATTTCATTATCTAAACTGGCTTCAAAAATAACATTTCCTTGATTCATATATTTGTTCATATGACATTTTGTCTTATGCCTTTTCAAAATTGTCAATAAACGATAAAGTTATTGTAGTAGATATTACCTGTTTTCGTTCTCTTTGTGTGTTATGTATGATAATAGTTATTTAATTTTTTTTCTTTTTTGTTTACATATATGGTTAATTTATTTTAACCAGTTATCAGAAAAAATATGTTTTCCTTATGAACTTTAAGTTTATAAAAGAGAAAGAAAAGAAGCAGGATATTAATAATGATATTAATATTTTTTATGTAGGGGTTCCCTGAGACATGAAAATTATTTCAAGTGTTCTGCATGGATAAAAAGATTGAGAAAAGCTGCCCTAGGTAATATACACATACATGTATGTTACTATGTATGATAATTGCAATCACCTAAATTTGTGTAACTGTACCTAATTAAACGTTCTAACCGTAGTAGCCTAATAGGTTTGATATAGTATATAAAAAAGTTGCTGATTTATAACCTGACTGTTTGCTAGTTAGTAGCACTTTGCCCACCAAGTGTTTTATCCACTTTTCTCAAGTGGCTGTCACACCAAGCTACGTTAAGAACGATAATAAATTTGTTGAGTTAGGCATAATAATTAACAACTGGGCGTCTACACTGCAAACTAAATCGTTTGCAATCCTAATGGCGCTAAAGCGTGACTCTATCATCATTACTGATTCTATGTCATCATCGAAGGCTCTTGACTCATATAATGACTTCAACAAAATGCTCATTGGAGAAGCCAGGTACGTACAGATACTAAAAAATCCGGGACAAAGAAATTAATGTACAATTGCTTTGGATCCCATCACACATTAGATTACTCCTTCATGATAAAGTTGATATGTTAGCCAAGAAGAGTACCCTGAAGGAGAATGTAGAATATAACTTTGGTATATTTGTGTCTAGCATTAGGAATAATATTATTAGAGAAGTAAATAATGAAAATGAATGTTATTGGAATGCAATTAGAAACCTAAGTAGATCTATAACTCACTATGATAACATGAACGTATATAAGTATGTTTATGGAGCAACTTGCAAATACTTGGTTACAAATACTTCTGGCAGTTTGTGAGACACACAGATGATGATCAAACCAAATGCAAATTATGTGGTCAGGCATATGGTCACTGTCTTGAACACTATGTGCTTAATTGTCCACTTATTGAGGAATATAGAGATAGACAGCATAATAACCTATGTGACATATCAAGATATCTTATTAATGAAAATAAGATACCAGATATACTAAGCAAATTTCATAAATTTGCTTGTAACAGATAAGTGAACTGAAAATATAAATCCAAATGTACACCTGTTAACCCTTTTGGGGCTTAGTTCCTAGGCCTTTTGTGTATCCATATGCTCTTGCGATACCGTCCACAGGATGGATATGGAGTGCACAATAAACTAGCCACTTCGGTGGCAAAATCTAATCAGTCACACCAGCACTTGTCAGCAAGATATGCCTATAGTTCAGCAGACCCTCCTTGTTGCCTGTTTTTAAATATCGACACAATGTCTGCCACTTTTCACTTGTCCAGCAGTTTAGTCTTCTCGCGAAGTTCTAATGATTTTCCAGACTGATTTCTGTAATTTACAGCTAGGCTTTCAATATTAAGATATTACAAGGACCTCAATGAAAATAAATTACTTGACTGTTTTGGGTTATCCTAGATAATTTATACTTATGTTTAACTATGTATGATAATTGTACTTATATGTACATGTGCCTAAATAAACTTACACACTAGTTCGTCTGTGCATTAATTTTTGACACATGTTGCCATGTTGTCTGGACCTTCTGCCATCTCAACATCCAGTAGTACTTTTTTTGACCTCTTAGGATATCTCAAGGTTTTCCATTTCAACTAATGGTGGTTTAAGGTTTACATCCTCAACATCTAAGATGTCCTATTTTTTAAACACACTTTGGAATTTCATATCTAGTATCACAGATTTTTCCTTCTCCGATTCTGGGCATTGTTGATAGAATACGTGAAATCAGTGTCAAGATAGGACTGAAACTGCTTCGTGCTGATCTAAACTCAATGTTGTGGAACAAATATATGGTCTTCTGGCACAGACTATCTGCGTTGATGGCTCCTTTAACCCTGCCTGACAGTGGGAGGACGGAAAGTGCTGTTATCGTAAACCAGCCGGATACTATAATACATAATAGTATTAGAATTAATAACTGTGCTTCCATCTTACAAACTGACCTGTTTGCTATACTTGTTACCCCGAAGCTTGTGAAAACTACGACCTCAGATATATCCAAATTATTAAGAAAGATATTATACTTGAGTTTATGTGGATTCCCTCCGACAAAGGCCTTCAGGTGCATGACAATAAATAGAATGTCAAATATAATTTTGGTTATCAAAAAAGAACTAGCAAACGATTTTGAAGAAAGTAGAACAGTAAGTCCTCACTTAACGTCGTTGAAAAGGTTCTTGGAAACTAATTTTACCATAGGCTAATTGATATCAATATCAAGGGTGCACAGTGCACCTTTAGCACTCATTGCAACAGGGTTAAATCAAGGAATAAATGTTTGCAAAACCAAAATTGTAAGGAGCACCTCCCACCACCACGCAGATCAAAAACCAACATAAAGACTCCATACAGACAGTGGGCTCCAGGCGGAAATCGATTTTTTTCTCACCAACGTTATAACGAAACAACGTCAAGTGAGGACTTACTGTGCAAATAAGAACTACCAGATCAATTGTCCATCATAATTCATTGTGTCAAGATAAGCATATTTATGGAGAAAGTAAGAAGTTCAGTAGAATGCAAGATGTTACTGCTAGATTAAGGCTATAAGTATCTCTAGCAGTATGGTTGGTATGGAGAAGTCATTAACATCAAATGCAGTGTATGGACAGAGACAGGGTCATTATATTTTAGTATGTAATGTTTGCGTTGCAGCTCATGGGTTCCTGTCTACAGTGTGGAAGCGTTACCTTGATGCTTCTGGTCACCGCAATCACAGTCGATGTTCGCACTGTAGCCGCCAGTGACACTGGAGCGGCAAGTGACACCGCAGCCGCCAGTGACACCGGACCAGCAAGTGACACGGAACAACTACCAACTAACAACTATCAATACCTGGACGGCCATCAAGTAAGTACCACCTTAAAAAGTTCTCTATTTAAGTGAACAATTGTTAATGGTTCTATACGAACACCTTAAATGATCTATATCAAGTGAACACATCTTAATGGTTTAAATTCAGGTGGGCACCACATGAATGGTTCGAAACCCTATTTTATTATTATAAAATTTAATGTACATGTACGTATAGCCATATCAAAGTGCTTTTCAAATTATAACACACTGGTTACCCTATTAAATAGTAACGCTCTTCTTGCCGAATAAGGCAAGCGAAAATTTGTGTATGCAATAATTTCGCAAAAATCATTCTGAACCTAAGGAAAAAAAAATTCATTGTGTTTGTTTATTATTAAATTATTGTAAACTTATCTAAAATATATTTAGTTGGAGTAAGCTAAATTAAATTGCGCTTGTTATAAATAATAAGGTTAGGTAAGTTTTCTAATGATTTCTTGGTACAAAATTATTAATTTTTACATTAACATAAATGAAAAAATATATCTTTAAATGTATAAGAGAAAATTTTAGAAAAGACTTAATTTTAAATGAGTTCTTGCTAATTGACAAATTTGACCTTTTCGGCACGACATATATATATATATATATATATATATATATATATATATATATATATATATATATATATATATATAATAAATTATAGAATGTTCTTAGCTTATTTTCGGTACATAGTAAGCAATTTCATACAATTTTTTTTTCATATAGTTATGAATCATAGAGAAAAAGTTTATTTTTTTTACATGCAGTAACGAATCATAAAACATAATCTTAATATATTTTAAAATATTGTACCGCAAAATATGTAACTTGCTTAGCTATCAAAACTTTGCGGCCAAGTCCCTAAACCCATTATGTACCTCTAATATTTTGACTACCGCCCACACCATGGGTATGAAGTACATAATAAAGATATATACTAACTTTACTGTCACATCTTCAAAGAGTCTTTACATAAGAGTCAAGTTAAGACCAGACCTCCTAGCTATGGTCTAGTGATGTACTCACTATATTTATAGTGAGAGTTTAGATTATGAATTAAAATGTTCTTGATGATTGCGAATAGAAATATTGAATTCGAGAGGTTTAAAAGCCTAACAAATTTAGTGATGGCGCTGGTTGTTTACCTCAGGTGTGGAGGGTGGAGATGGAGGGGAACAGCACAATATTACAGCAGCTGCTTATGGCAGGTGTTCTGGATGTGTTGGACCACTCAGGACCTTCACGGACCATACGGGTACCTCCTGAGTCCCTCAGAGAGGTGAAGTACAACATGCAGGACGCAGGTGTACACTACTATGTGCTCATCCATGACCTGGCTACGTATCTCCGGGTGAGGTTCTGACACTCTGAATTAGTTACCGCTTTAATAAACATTGATCTGTTGCATGTGTGGCGTGAGTGTATGTGTGATTTCTTTGTGTTATAGGTACGGTGATTTGTAGCTCAGCGGTAGGACATTTGGCGCACAACTGAAACACCCAGGTTTAATCCTAGGTCTGGAGATGTATGGCAAGTCTTACACTTGTCGCCCTATTCATTTAGCGTTTAATATGTACCTGGGTGTTAACTGACTGTTGTTGGTGGCATTTAGGGGGTGATGTGAAATGAGCTGAGGTAATATATAAATTAAATGGTGGAAAATAAAAGTGACTGTATAGTGGTGGTAGCTATGTGCCTGGTGGTGGTTGTAGCAGCACCAGATGTGCCTGGTGGTGGTTGTAGCAGCACCAGATGTGCCTGGTGGTGGTTGTAGCACGCACTTCAGATGGGGACGTGCGTGTGGTAAGATGGTGGTGTGTAGCAGCACCAGATGATGGTGGTGGTAGTAGCAGCTAAGAGGGATGTTGAGGGAAGTGGTGGAATGGAAGAGGTTGAGTGGAAAGGGGTTTTAAATGATGGTGGTGGTAGTGGTAATGATGGTGGTGGTAGTGGTAATGATGGTGGTGGTAGTGGTAATGATGGTGGTGGTAGTGGTAATGATGGTGGTGGTAGTGGTACTGGACATAGATGACCAGTTCATTGGTTAAGCATGCATTGTACGACCCACTTAATGTAGGAGAATTTACATAATGTACTACAGGGAAGCTCAAAAATTGGGGCGTAGATATTACCTCATTTTTTTCGTCATACTTGTTGCATAATTTAATAAAAAACGGAACAGTTAGTATATTATGATTACTGATTTTTGTAATGGCATAGAAAATATTCGCAACAATCCTAACTGAAGTTGTTTCTTGACATGCAGATTATTCATAAATGTATGTTGTCAGTTACTGTTGCACTCATAGTGTTGAACATTGTACAAGGCGAGTCACTAGTCTTCAGGAGTGTGACCACAGTGTCTCTCCTACAGGATCATGAGGTGATAAAGCTGAGACGTGGTAATATAGGACAGACGTGTACCTCCTCCAGCTGTCCTGCCCCTCTCACCGATGCCTACATGACCTTCGAACAGGTGCGTCATGACCTGGTCTCTCGCTCAGGGAAACAGAAAATTGATTTGACCTCCCTTCCCCTCGAAAAATAAAAGCAGTTAAAGTTATGAAAATTTTCCTTATGTTAATTTTTAATTTTTGCACCAAAACTATCCTGGAAACTTAACCTTGATGAAATTTGAGCATTACACATTAGCCTAATTTACCTAACCTATCTTAAGAATTTGCATAACAGTTAATTGGGAGAGGCCAAACTTCAGGTGGTTCTTAATATTACAGATTATTACACTTGCTTATAAAATTAATTTTGTTGATTTTGTACGTAATGTTTGCGTAAACGATGAGAGGTGTATAGTGTCACTAACATGCTGCTAGTTACAAATAATACACTGCAGTATAACTAACAACCTACTACTGTGACGCTAACAACATACCGTGCTTCAGTATCACTAGTAACCTGTTAGTATCACTAGCAATCTGTTAGTATCACTAGCAATCTGTTGGTATCACTAGCAATCTGTTAGTATCACTAGCATACTTAAGTATAACTAGCAATCTGACAGTATCACTAACATCAGTGTCACTAACAATCTGTTAGTATCACTAACATCAGTGCCACTAACAATCTGTTAGTATCACTAACATCAGTGTCACTAACAATCTGTTAGTATTACTAACATCAGTGTCACTAACAATCTGTTAGTATCACTAACATCCGTGTTACTAACAATCTGTTAGTATCACTAACATCAGTATCACTAGCAACCTGTTAATATCACTAACAAAATATTTCGGTAGCATTATCACCCTGCTACAATATCAATAATATAACAATCTCTAACAACCTACTTCATTGTCACTAACAACCTGCTACAGTGTCACTAACAATTTACTTCAGTGTCACTAACAACCTGCTACAGTGTCACTAACAACCTACTTCAGTGTCACTAACAACCTGCTACAAAGTCACTAACAACCTACTTCAGTGTCACTAAGAACCTGCTACAGAGTCACTAACAACCTACTTCAGTGTCACTAACAACCTGCTACAGAGTCGCTAACAACCTACTTCAGTGTCACTAACAACCTTCTACAGAGTCACTAACAACCTACTTCAGTGATAAATTAGACACATATGCAACACTTGGGTATCTTTATTGTGGAAACGTTTCGCCACACAGTGGCTTCATCAGTCCAATACAAAGTAGAAAGTTGTAAGGAGAGGAGGAGTTTGAGGTAATCAGTCCCTCGGCCTGGAGTCGATGTGTTCAGTCCATCAATCTTGTAGTAAGTACAGCATAGGGCAATGGAGGTTGCTTATATACTGTAGGCAGGTGAGGCGAAACAGGAAGGCGGGGTCATAGTGGTACCATCCACTAGTCGAAATAGGTCTTCGTCCAAAGGTTGGACAAGTGTTGAAGAAATCGTTTGTATCAAGATCCCAAGATGTTGCTGTGTCAGACAGAATGTAAATATCTCACCATGACAGGATATAGGAAAGTGCTGGTTTAGTGGCAAAGTTGTAGATGACTGGAACAAACACTCAGGCAGCTTTAAATACAGGTTATATGGGTACATGAGTAGGTGTGGATGGGTGAGTTGAACCTGCCTAGAGTAGGTTAGTAGTCCTGCTGCGTTGTTTCTTCATTATTGTGTTCTGGTATAATGCACTGCAATGTTTTCCTACTTTGGCTTAGTGTGTTGTTTTGGTGATCGTCCTCCGGTTCACACACTACCGCTATATATTACCGTCTGCTCAGACGTTCCATTAGAACTAGTAGACGACCCACTGGAACCCACCAGTTGCCTCGGACCACCCACTAGAACCCAAACGATTTACTGGAATCCATTATTTACTTCAGACAACTCATTAGAACCCACCATTTGCCTCGATCGACCCACTAGAACCCTCAAACGACCCACCGGAACCCACGACTTGCCTTAAACTCGACTCAAACCTCAGAAGACCCACTAGAACCCACCCATATGTTACAAACAATCCACTAGAACCCACTACCTGCCGAAGACTGCTTCTTGTAACTCTATACCTGGTCAATTTCCGCAGATTGAGTGGTACTTGAGCCATCTGGCTACTCATCCCCGGGTTGAGGTTACCTCGATTGGCAAGTCAGTGGAAGGTCGCAACATCTGGCTGGTTCACATCATGCCTACCACCACGTGTAGAGGTGAGTCCCGTGTACCGTGTATAAGTGGGTCCTATGTTGCATCAACCCCACCACCAGGTGTATAACTGCAATGCGCGCTATGTTGTGAGAAGCTTTCTACTGCGCTAAAACGACATTAAAAGAAGAAATCAGTGATATGGCTAAATCCTCTATGAAACATTATGGACTTGGGTATTTTCACTGTCTTATATTTTAGTCTTCATATATCAGTCCGTCCTACCTCTCAAGGGTAGAACGGATTGATATATGATTTATTTATGGTGAGGGGCTCTTGATCTAGGGAATTGTATCTGTGTTCCAGTTCCCTGAATTGAGCCTAAATGCCTTCCATCCCCCTCCCACCACAGGCGCTGTATAATCCCTACGGGTTTAGCGCTCCCGCATAATAATAATAATAATAATAATAATAATAATAATAATAATAATAATAATAATTGACGTTCCTAGGGAAAGTGATGTACTGACGTTAAATTGGAGGATTTACTTTATTTTTTCGCATAATTTTTCAATTTTTTTCTGTTTTAACTATAATTTTTAAGGTGCACATCATATGCAGCAATATCAATTCAATTCCAATATTCGTTAAAAAAAAAAAAAAAACATTTCTCTACCTTTAAATTTGAGAGAGAATGAATGAGAATTTGTTACACTGAACCAGTTAAGATTATCAGTTATTATATAACTATTGTTGTGAGTGATATTTTGTGGTAAAGCTTGTTAGTTAAACACTTGTGCTGAGCACTGTCAGTTATTACCAGTTCAACTGTAAACTGTAGATCTTGACAATGTACTAGTTAACAGATCTGTATGACGTATAATGGAATAAATTGTTTAATTCATATGAGTACTTGTGCCCTGTAGCGACAAGTGTACATTTGATGGCGTCTCTGTTGACCAAATGTTAGAATAGGAGTTTCTTTCTCATCTTATAGCGGAGATAGTTAACTTTTTTATTACACGGTGGAATTTACAGGCTAAGAGCTATTATCCGATTTCAGCTCATTTCAAACTCTAGTCCTGAGTCATGCTGCCTCCCCAGGATGCCATCCAGAACAGTCGATTAACAATGGTGAATAGGTGCAGTAGAATCCCGTCAGTATTCCTCCACCCGTCTTGGATTTACCCAGACTCCTTCAGTTGTGAGGTAAAGAGTTACGAGCCACCCATTTTGAAGTACCATAATAGGTAAATTGGTTGGCTGCAGTTTGAATATGCTACTTAAAGAATAACACGCAAGGCCTACTAAACCGCATTTTATTTTGCAGTTACTTCTGTGTATTCCATATCCATTCACTAAAACTAAACATAAGCCCATAACTACAAATAATTACCCGTACACAGGAGAGAGGAGAAGGAGCTTACGACGACGTTTCGGTCCAACTTGGACCATTTACAAAGCTCCTTTCTCCTGTGTGGGTTATTTGTTTATTCCAGTCACGGTATTGTGGCTCTTTGTTCTTTATTTTCCATAATAACTCTCCGGTTACAAAAACTGTGAGCTGTGTTCAAGTTCTCTTCTGATGTATATAAGTTAATTAAGGCTGCCAGGCGCATAACAGCACTTTACGGGCAAAACTTATTATTTGTCAGACATTGGCTGTTGACTAAATCCAATCCACTGCTCGTATAGGAATGTTTCTGTTGCGGTTGGGATCTTGTGTATTTAATTAAATACCTCCCTAGTTATGCTCTTAACTTCTAGAAACAGGCTTTGTTGATTCCTGCCTCCAGGGCCGGGTCACATCAGAGCTTGAAACTGTATATTACGTTTGCTTCCACCATTTCCATGTAGTGACCTCCATTTGCTCACCACCCTAAGTCTGAAAAAAATAGTTCCTAACGTCCTTGTGACTAACTTTCGTCTTAGCTGCGATCTATGTTTTTAAAGATGGGTCCCTCTCTTCTCATTTCAAACAGCCTTTCCTCTTTCACTCTGTCTAATCCTGTGAATATTTTGTATATCATAATCACGGTCCCCCCTGGTTCTCTTTACTTCTTGTGTATAGTGTTTCAAGTGTCTTGGTAGTTTATTCCCCTCAGTTCCAGTACCAGTCTCATAGCGGACCTCTGTATATTTTCTAGCGCCACATATGTCAAGATGGCCCTAACGTACGTTGTTTATATTGTCCGAAATTAATCCAAATTCAGGTTCCTAAAAGTTCTAAGACTAGCTAGTTTTGCATAGGATGCCGAAATTATATATTTTGGGTACTGGTGATATACTTTGTATAATACTTATGTAAATTCTTTCCTCCCTGGTTGTATTTCCTGTCCAGTCTCCTTTCTCCTGTTTTCATTATTTTCCACTCACCAGAATTGAATTCAAGTAGACAACTTCCTGATCAGGTTTGCAACCTGTTCGCATTTTCTTGGAACCTTTTCCCGTCCTCTTAAAATATTCATCAATTTCACATTCAAACATAATGATATATAAGATTCGGTTTCCTCTAGCAGTCCATTGACATATATTGGGCATGTCTATTCTAATACCCTGTCTGAGGAGGTAAGAGCCCAGTGTTAAGAGATGTGTTTTACCAGGAAGCAGGTCAGCGGGAGTCTTGCCAAGACATCATCAGAGACAGAGACACTACCGAGCCGCGAAGGCACGCTCCATCTGGCTGGAGGCAGGTGCGTATTACTTTATCTTGTTCATATTTACTCTGAAGTTAAGTGTCTGAGTAAAAAAAATAGCTAAATCTTGTCTACAAAATTGCTGACAGCTTGCGCAAGACTAACTTTGCTCAAATTTTGAAAGAGTTATAGATTTAAATCAACATTAAAGGAAGTGAACGTAGTTTTGTAGTCCCCATTGTATCAGTAAAGCATCAGAAACCTTTTATACAGTAATAAAGGGATCATATCAATTGAAAAAGAGCCAGATGCAGTAATAGAAATAATCAAAACTAAATCTTATTAACAGTGCTTAATTGATGAAGCTGCAGGAAATGAAGGATCAAGTGAAATTCCAAGCGCTTTCGTGACTTCTCACATTATCTAGGAACTATAAAAATAAAAGGTTAACAGGAAGGCATATAGACGAGACTACACCTCGCTGCCACCCAACAACACCTGACTTTTATGATGATGTAGATAGGTCATTCCATCAGAATGGAAACACGGTATGTTGGATCATTGCTATAATAAACTCAGAATAATTAGTAATGAACTCAAAAACAAACTGCAAAGAAAATTAGACACTTTAATTGAAAACAGTGATTGGACAAAGCATGCTAATAATAATTTTGTAATTAACTAATCATTATTAAGGGTAACTGATTTTAAATTCAAAATTTACAGAAAACCAACAAATAACAGTTCCTATGTACACTATTATTCTTCACATCAAGACAGAGTTAAACTGCTGGTATTCTCATCAATGTTTTTGAGAGCCTTACGTATTTGTAGTCCAGAGTTCATATACGAAATCTACAAAATTTATGAAATAGCTAATGATCTAAAATACCCAAGTGTCGGGTGGGTGTTCTGGAGATATTGGACGGTTGAAGAAATACACACTAGGTCGGTTGGTAACATATATTGAAAGAGTCGTGATGGGAGCCCAGGAGCCGTACCTTGTCCTGCTTGGTCTAACTGGAGAGGGGCGAGATCTGAGGAGGCCTGTGGCCCAGCGCTCACATGAGCGTGACTCGTGACGTCATAGCTAGCCACAGAGCCTAGCTGAACAGGGAGCCTATGTGTACCATAGCTGGTACTAACTACATATACTACACAAGTATATTACATAGGAAATCAGATACTTTTTACAATTCAAAAAGGGACAACCAACCTTATTCAACTAAAAATATGTTGGTTCTCCCTTACCATGAAAACTTGATTGATATGCCTTTTCTACTAATATCAAAGTTGTATTTAAAAATCTTGATACTGTTAATTTTTTTTTTTTTAAATCCCCAAAAAATGCTGACGGATGTGTCAAACTGGTAAAAGTCTTGAACTAAGGTTAAAACAACATAAATATAGCATTAGAAGTGGACAAGATTCTAATACTATGTTTATTCATGTGAGATATTTTAACCATCCAGTTGATTTTTAAAAGGCTGAGAAAGTTGTATCAAACAAGTCCACCAAACAGGAAGTAGAATGAAATTAGCTCAAAGGCACCCACACCACCGTATGTCCTCGGACCAAGGGTAAAACACATAGCTCTGCTGTGTGTTTAGTTCTTGTAGGATTGCGTGGTCCTGTGGGTTAGAGCGTCATGGGTTTTCACTCACCATGAGGCGGACCAAAGCAGCATGGGTTCGACTCCTTGGCTAGTTGCAGTGTTGTTATTGATCAATACCACTTGTTCGTGGTCACAATAATATAAAATACTGCTCGTTGGGCTAGTACACCAAACAGGGAGTAGAATGAAATTAGTTCAGAGGCACCCACACCACCGTATGTCATCGGACCAAGGGTAAAATTCGTGCCGAATACGTAAAACTTGAAATTTTGGCTTAAATAGCAGCTCTCGTCTTGCCAAATACGGCAAGAGAAAATTTGTGTATGCAATAATTTCGCAAACATCATTCTGAAGCTAACGCAAAAATATATTTGATTATGTTTGTTTATTATTAAATTATTGTAAGTTTATCCAAAATATACGTATTTAGTTTGATTAGGCTAAATTGAATTGCACTTCTTTCAATAAGGTTAGGTAAGTTTCCTAAGGTGCTTTTGGAACAAAATTTTTAATTTTTATATTAACATAAATGAAAAAAATATTTTTAAATGTATAAGAGAAATTTTTAGAAAGGACTTAATTTTAAATGAGTTCTTCCTAACTGACCAGTTTGACCTATTCGGCACGACATATATATATATATATATATATATATATATATATATATATATATATATATATATATATATATATATATATATATATATATATATATATATATATATACAGATCGACCGTCTCCCACCAAGGCAGGGTGGCCCGAAAATGAAAAACTTTCATCATCATTCACTCCATCACTGTCTTGACAGAGGCGTGCTTACACTACAGTTATAAAACTGCAACATTAACACCCCTCCTTCAGAGTGCAGACACTGTACTTCCCATCTCCAGGACTCAAGTCCGGCCTGCCGGTTTCCCTGAATCCCTTCATAAATGTTACCTTGCTCACACTCCAACAGCACGTCAAGTCCTAAAAACCATTTGTCTCCATTTGCTCCTAACACGCTCACGCATGCTTGCTGGAAGTCCAAAACCCTCGCACACATAACCTCCTTTACCCCCTCCCTCCAACCTTTCCTAGGCCGACCCCTAACCCGCCTTCCCTCCACTACAGATTTATACACTCTTGAAGTCATTCTATTTCGTTCCATCCTCTCTGCATGTCCAAACCATCTCAATAACCCCTCCTCAGCCCTCTGGATAATAGTTTTGGTAATCCCACACCTAATAATTTTCAAACTACGAATTCTCTGCATTATATTCACACTACACATTGCTCTCAAACATGACATTTACACTGCCTCCAGCCTTCTCCTTGTTGCAAATTCACCACCCATGTTTCATACTCATACAAGAGCGTTGGTATAACTAATCTCTCATACATTCCCCTCTTTCCTTCCATGGACAAAGTTCTTTGTTTCCACAAACTTTTATGTGCACCACTCACCTTTTTCCCCTCATCAATTCTATGATTCACCTCATCTTTCATAGACCCATCTGCTGACACATCCACTCCTAAATATCTGAATACATTCACCTCCTCCATACTCTCTCCCTCCAATCTGATACCCAATCTTTCGTCACCTAATTTTTTTTATCCTCATCACCTTACTCTTTCCTATATTCACTTTCAATTTTCTTCTTTTACATACCCTACCAAACTCATCCACCAACCTCTGCAACTTGTCTTCAGAATACCCCAAAAGCACAGTGTCATCAGCAAAGAGCAACTGTAACTCTTACTTTGTGTTTGATTCTTTGTATTTTAACCCCACACCTCTTGCCAACACCCGAGCATTCACTTCTCTTACAACTCCATCTATAAATATATTGAACAACCATGGTGACATCACACATCCTTGCCTACTCCTACTGGGAAATAATCTCCCTCACTCCTACATACTCTACCTTGAGCCTCACTATCCTCGTAAAAACTCTTCACTGCTTTCTGTAACCTACCTCCTATTCCATACATCTGCAACATCTGCCACATTGCATCCCTATCCACCCTGTAATATGCCTTTTCCAAATCCATAAATGCCACAAAAACCTCTTTACCTTGTTCATCTTCTATCCTACTCTCCGTCTTACTCTTAATTCTTTCAATAATAACTCTACCATACACTTTATCAGGTATACTCAACAGACTCATTCCCCTACAATTTTTGCACTCTCTTTTGTCCCCTTTGCCTTTATACAAAGGAACTATGCATGCTCTCTGCCAATCCCTAGGTACTTTACCCTCTTCCATACAGTTATTAAATAAATAAGAGCACCAACCACTCCAAAACTATATCCCCACCTGCTTTATATATATATATATATATATAAAATAAATATATATATATATATATATATATATATATATATATATATATATATATATATATATATATATATATATATATATATATATATTATGCATGGTGTAAATACGATATTATCCTTGACTATCTGTTATCCCACTAATCCTCATCGTATGTTGCACCAGGCCTCCATGCGCGGGAATGGATCTCAGCAGCGGTGGCTCTGCAACTTATTCACAACATTGTACGTGAATGCAATGCGGGACGAGCAGTGCATGTTTACGTGGTACCCATGGCCAACCCTGACGGCTACGTTTACACCTGGACCCACCAACGCATGTGGCGCAAAAACCGCAGGAGGAATCCTGGATCTAACTGTGACGGCGTGGACCTCAATCGTAACTGGGACTTCCAGTTTGGCGTTGGTGCTTCCTCTAGTCCCTGTAGTGAGATTTATCAAGGACCTAGCGCCTTCTCTGAGCCAGAGACACAGTCACTACGTGATGCCATGCATCAGTTAAACAGTGTAAGTAAACTGATGCTAGTTTTAGCCCTACACAGCTACGGCCAGCTACTGTTATACCCATTTGGCCACACCGCAGAACCAGCACCTCACACAAACGCCATGAGACGACTGGGCAATATCTTTGCCCAACACGCTAAAGTAGGTTCCGGTACTGTTTACGATGTTGTGAACTCTGCTACAGGTCTTTACTTCTCGTCTGGCTCCACGGATGACTGGGCGAAAGGTGTCCTCAATACCAAGTTTGTGTACACGCTTGAACTCAGAAATAAAGTCACCTTCCTTCTTAATGCTGAAGAGATACTTCCTACTGGCCAGGAAGTCTGGGATGGCTTTAGGGCAATGTTAGAAGCTCTTACCCCAGAAAAACTTCCCAAATAGTACTGAGATTGTCCTGTCTGCTGATGCATGGCTCTTCGCTCTCTCCATATTTATTATAATCCCTGTTTCTATAGAAACAATAGAAAGATTTATAGATCAATTTGAAAAATACATTTGAATTTAGAAAAATCAAAATAATTTTTACCGAACCAGAATATTAGTGTTATGATGTGATTAAAAATTCTCGAAAAAACTATACCAATGCGTTGGTTGTCATAACACATCTGTACAGATTTAAGTCGCCGCTGTACTGTTGTCTGTCTCTGGTAATAAAGACCCGCAAGAATTTCTGTTCTAATTTATGTAACCAAGTGTACCACTTTGTATATATGTAAGAGAAGTAGAAAAACTTGGGTAAACATCACCATTTGTAATCACTGTCACACACAATCACCCGCCATCACTACCACACACACAACCACCCACCATCACTGCCACACACAACCACCCACCATCACTGCCACACACAACCACCCACCATCACTGCCACACACAACCACACACAATGTGGACAAGTGTAAGGTGCTAGTCGTTGGTAATGAAAATATCCCTCGAATTTATAAACTAGGTGAAGTTGAGCTTGATCATACAGAATGTGAAAAGACTTGGGAGTCATGGTAAGCAGAAATCTAAAGCCAAGACAACAGTGCCTAAGTGTGCAATAAGGCTAACAGATTACTAGGATTTATTTCAAGAAGTATAAGCAACAGAAGTCCAAAAGTTATTTTACAGCTCTATACATCACTAGTGAGACCTCATTTGGATTATGCAGCTCGGTTTTGGTCTCCTTACTACAGGATGGATATAGATTCATTGGAGAACATACAAAGAAGAATGACTAAAATGATTTACAGTATAAGAAATCTCCCGTATGAAGATAGACTTAGAGCATTGAATCTCCACTCTCTGGAGAGACGTAGAATGAGGGAGATATCATCGAGGTGTACAAGTGGATGATGGGCATAAACAAAGGAGATATTAATAAAATACTGAGGATATCGAACCAAGTAAGAACCAGAAATAACGGATTTAAATTGGATAAATTTAGATTTAGAAAGGACATAGGCAAGTACTGGTTTTCGAACAGAGTTGTAGATGCGTGGAACAATCTTCCGAGTAGGGTGATAGAGGCTAGGACCTTGGGTGGCTTTAAAAGAGATTGGACAAATATATGGGAGGGGCTGGGTTTGATTAGTGTCGTGAGTACAGGAGTAAATTCTTAGGTAGTGGTGGTTTTGATAAGGACCTGCCTTGTATGGGCCAGTAGGCCTTCTGCAGTGTTCCTCCATTCTTATGTTCTTATGTTTATCACTGCCACACACACAACCACCCACCATCACTACCACACACACAACCACCCACCATGACTGCCTCACACAAACACTCACCGCCAGGTCCTCTCATATTAATCTCGACAATTTATGTTACAGCAGGTGTTTGTATAATGTGCTGCAACTGTGCCACATATTGTGACCCCGGCCACCGATCCACTTACTAACCACTCCCGAGATGGTGATCTACCTCAGCCTTTCCGTTTAAAGAGACAGGGTTAATAAAGAAATTAGCTGTCCTTGGGGTCAAGGTGACCTTTGCTCTGAGTGCGTCACAGACAAGGTAACGTTGGCTGTATATGAGTGTCATTCAGACAAGGTGACGTTGGCTGTATGTCACTGAGACAAGGTGACGTTGGCTGGGTGCCATTCAAACAATGTGACGTTGGTTGTGTGTGATGGCTGGTATGGGTGACTAATTAGGTATCAGATTGTCAACAATGTCAACCCTGTGAGTTCTGTGCCACAAATTAAGTCCTGTACACCTATCAAGTTCCTCCATAGACAGACAACATATGCATGTAAAAGTGAGATCAGTTTTATATCACTGGCATATGTGGTGAATGACTACATCTGTAACTTCAAAGTACCTGCCTCCCTGCTGCTGCATCATCACTCAACAGTATATTTGGACTACTTTATCAACCTATGTACACATTCGTGGTTAAATACATCATATATGACGCTGTTTTACTCATCTTCCTGAATTCTGGAATATTAGAACACCGTAAGCCAGCCTAGCCTGGCTTAGGTCCTGGTAGACACTCACTAGGTTCTAATATTCTGTATCCACAACTTAAGAATCTGGTAGACACAACCACATCAATTTCAGTGTTATTGACGAAATATCATGGAAATTCGAATCTAGTTATCTTACTACTTTAAAATCAAGTTATCATCGTACTCTAGAATCAAGTTATCAATAACACTTTATAATCAAGTTATCTTCGTACTCTAGAATCAAGTTATCAATAACACTTTATAATCAAGTTATCATCGTACTCTATAATCAAGTTATCATCGTACTCTAGAATCAAGTTATCAATAACACATTATAATCAAGTTATCATCGTACTCTATAATCAAGTTATCATCGTACTCTAGAATCAAGTTATCAATGACACTAATCAAGTTATCAATGGCACTATAATCAAGTTATCATCGTACTCTAGAATCAAGTTATCTATAGCACTCTATAATCAAGTTATCATAGTACTCTAGAAGCGAGATAACTGAAATGAACGTTCATTTAAAAAAAAATTATGATCCAAAGAATTGGAGCTATTCTACCCATCCTCGGATCAAATCTAATTGCCTTGCTATTCCCCAGTTGTATAATACCTAGTCCCTACTGGTTTAGCACTTTCCCATGCATATGACTGATATTGCTAATAGTCACTTTTTTTTTACTTGCGCTGATATACATAACGATGCATTATTCTATACATTTAAGTCAATAAACTTAAAACGTTCAAAATCTATACATACATCTGTATTCATTATACACATAAAATAATGTAATGATATGAACAAACAGGAGAATGGATGGAGACTCGAACCATGGTCCTGACGTGTAGCAGGTCCAACGATGTACCACTGAGCAACGAAGCTTACAATAGGAAGGCTTTACAAACATCACTTTTGTGACTTGTGTGTATGGATCCTCCGTTAATTCCAATTGTTCAATGACAGTCGTCATTTACGACTCTTCATCGGTTTATGTAATCATATGCTAGGTAAAATAAATGTTTTCTAACAGAGAACAGTTTGTAATGTGCATGAAAAGCAGTTTCTGTATATCGAAGGCACCTTTTATGTGTCGTAAAAAAAGAAAACAGTCACTATAACACCTGTTGTTGCAAGGGATGCAAGGCTCTTGCACTGCTAAGTTGCCTACCAGTACTGCTCTTCAACATCAATGGTGGAGTGCGTGTCGGTTTTCCAAACCATTTACATTACATTTAAGTGATTGGCAAGATTATTTCCATTTTCTTCTTCCAAGGTTTTTCATTATAACTCGAGAACGCCTCATTCGATCGTCTTCAAATTTACAGTGAACTATAACTTGGGGAAAGCCAGGTGCCTCTTTTGTCAAGTTTATGATATTAATAATGTGCACTTTGTGATTACACCTCTCCCACAAACATAAAATTATATATATATATATATATATATATATATATATATATATATATATATATATATATATATATATATATATATATATATATATATATATATATATATATATATATATATATATACATTTATATATATCTCGTTTACCAAACTGCTGCAGGCCAGGGCTCGACCCTACGACATCTTGTCCACCACTCCATGGGGAAGTGGAACAGGAATTCTTCCTCCGTAAGCCATGCGTGTCGTAAAAGGCGACTAAAATGCCGGGAGAAGGGCTAGTACCCTTCTCCTGTATATATTACTAAAGTTAAAAGAAACTTTTTTTCTCTTTGGCCACCCACCTAGGTGAAAGGCCGACTTGTTGAAAGAAAGAAATATATATATATATATATATATATATATATATATATATATATATATATATATATATATATATATATATATATATATATATATATTATTTATATTTTAAAGGGGTGGAGGGGTAAGCCAGTGGAAGGCCTTGGTCAGATGTTTAAAAGCTCCAGCTGCGGGTCATCATATGACTAAGATCCGCATCAGGAAACACTTCTCCTGTTTCCTGACAAACCTTACCTAACCTCTCTCACGCTGCATCCACTATTGACATGCAACAGTTTCCAGGGTTCACTGCTCGTATGGCTCGGTCCCAGGTCTTGAACCAGACCTTCCGATTGACGTCCTGGTCTGGAACTGGGTTATCGGTGCTGACAATCCAACATAAACAGTACAGCCAGAATGATCAGGAAGGAGGTCTTATAGGCAGCTAGAGGTCTTGAAGACAGTCAGGGGTCTTATAGGTAGATAAAGGTCTTGAAGACAGATTTCTTAAAGGTAGCTAGAGATCTTAAAGGTAGCTAGAGGTTTTAAAGGTAGCTAGAGGTCTTGAAGACAGTTATGGGTCTTAAAGACAGCTAAGGGTGTGTTGGTATTCATGTTTTGTATAAAGGCAGTGTGTTGAAAAGTCTTGGTTCCTTTACACTTATTGTGTGTATAGTTTGTCTATTGGTGTTGTCTGTGCCTATCGTGTGTGTTTAATGTGTCTATTGTGCATTTATCATGTTTCTATCGAGTGGCTAGTTTATGTCTTATCAAATGTCTATTGTGTATAATAAGGTCACTCCAGGTGTCTTTGTGTATCATGTGTCTATCGTGCCTATAAAGTGTCTGTCGTAGATACTGTGTGATTTTTGTAAGGAGCGAGGTTACCATGTTTACACATCAACACACAATAACAACTCTCTGTACAGATGTACATATGTACAAGTGTACAGAGTTCATTGCACTGCACGGCACTTCACTGTCTGTGTACTCACCTAGTTATGGTTGCAGAGGTCGAGTCACAGCTCCTGGCTCCGCCTCTTCACTGGCCGCTACTCGGTCACTCTTCCTGCTCCATGAGTTTATTCCTTCCGTCATGTCGTTCACAAATACCAGAAACAGCACCGGTCCTAGGACTGACCCCTGTGGAACCCAGCTCGTCACAGGCGCCCACTCTGACACCTAGCCGAGTACCATGATTAGCTGTTGCGAATCCATTGCATAGCCTTCCCTGTTATCCCTGCCTGGTCCTCCAGCTTTTTCACTAATCTCTTGTGTGGAACTGTGTCAAACGCCTTCTTACAGTCTAAGAAAATGCAATCTACCCACCCCTCGCTCTCTCGTCTTACTGCTGTCACCCTGTCATACAACTCCAGTAGGTTTGTGACACAGGATTTCCCGTCCCTGAATCCGTGCTGGCTGTCGTTGATAAGCTCATTCCTTTCTAGGTGTTCCACCACTCTTCTTCTGTAATCTTTTCCATGATTTTGCATACTATACATGTCAGAGACATAGTCTGTATTTAAATGCTTCGTGTCTGTCTCCTTTTTAAAAAATTGGGACTACATTTGCTGTCTTCCATACCTCAGGTAGTCGCCTCGTTCGATAGATGTGTTGAAGATTGTTTTTAGTGTTAGTGGTTGTTAGTGTGTATGTGTGTGGGGTGTGGTGTGGCGTGGTGTGTGTGTGTGTGGGGGGGTGGCGTGGTGTGTGTGTGTGTGTGTGTGTACTCACCTAATTGTGGTTGCAGGGGTCGAGACTCAGCTCCTGGCCCCGCCTCTTCGCTGTCCGCTACTTGGTCTCTGCTCTCCCTGCTCCATGAGCTTTATCATACCTCGTCTTAAAACTATGTATGGTTCCTGCCACCACTATATCTTTCTCTAGACTATTACACTTCCTGACTACTCTGTGGCTGAAGAAATGCTTCCTAACATCCCTTTGACTCATCTGAGTCTTCAGCTTCCAGTTGTGTCCCCTTGTTTCTGTGTTCCCTCTCTGGAACATCCTGTCACTGTCTACCTTGTCGATTCCCCGCAGTATTTTGTATGTCGTTATCATGTCTCCTCTGACCCTTCTTTCCTCCAGTGTTGTTAGTCCTATTTCCCTCAACCTTTCTTCATAGGACAGACCCCTGAGTTGTGGAACTAACCTTGTCGCAAACCTTTGCACTTTCTCTAGTTTCTTTACGTGCTTGACCAGGTGTGGGTTCCAGACTGGTGCTGCATATTCTAGTATGGGCCTGACGTACACGGTGTGTGTTAGTTAGTTAGTTACCATTTTGTCCTAGGCACATGTCGATTTGACACTAGGCCTGTTGTATGTATGTGTGTGAGTGTGTGTGTGTGTAAGGAAACACTTCGAAATGTTTCCGCCCCGTCGGGAATAGGAACCCGGGCCCTCCGTGCGTTAAGCGAGAACTTTACCACTAGGCCACCGGTGTGGTGTGTGTGTGAGGTGTGTACTCACCTAATTGTGGTTGCAGGGGTCGAGACTCAGCTCCTGGCCCCGGCTCTTCACTGATCGCTACTGGGTCCTCTCTCTCCCTGCTCAATGAGCTTTATCATACCTCGTCTTAAAGCTATGTATGGTTCCTGTGTGTGTGTATATTTGTGTGTGTGGTGTGATGTGGTGTGTATGTGTGCGTGTGGTGTGTGTGTGTGTACTCACCTAGTTGTGGTTGCAGGGGTCGAGTCACAGCTCCTGGCCCCGCCTCTTCACTGGCCGCTACTCGGTCACTCTACCCGCTCCATGAGCTTTATCATACCTCTCCTTAAAGCTATGTATGGATCCTGTCTCCACTACATCACTTCCCAGACTATTCCACTTCCTGACAACTCTGTGACTGAAGAAATACTTCCTAACATCCTTGTGGCTCATCTGAGTCTTCAACTTCCAACTGTGTCCCCTTGTTGCTGTGTCCCATCTTTGGAACATCCTGTCTCTGTCCACCTTGTCAATTCCTCTCAGTATTTTATATGTCGTTATCATATCCCCTCTATCTCTCCTGTCTTCCAATGTCGTCAGGTGTGCCTGTGTAGGTGTGTAGGTAGGTGTGTGTGCGTGTGTAAGTGTATAGGTAGGCGTGTGTGTGCATGTGTAAGTAGGAGTGTGCGCGTGTGTAGGTATGTGTGCGTGTGTAGGTATGTGTGCGTGTGTAGGTATGTGTGCGTGTGTAGGTATGTGTGCGTGTGTAGGTATATGTGCGTGTAGGTATGTGTGCGTGTGTAGGTATGTGTGCGTGTGTAGGTATGTGTGCGTGTGTAGGTATGTGTGCGTGTGTAGGTATGTGTGCGTGTGTAGGTATGTGTGCGTGTGTAGGTAGGTGTGTGTGCGTGTGTAAGTGTATAGGTAGGTGTGAGTGCATATGTAGGTAGGTGTGTGTGCGTGAGTAGGTATGTGTGGGTGTGTAGGTAGGTGTGTGTGCGTGTGTAGGTGTGGTGTATGTATACACTCACCTATATGTTTTTGCAGGGGTCGATTCACAGCTCCTGGCTGTGTGTGTGTTTGTACTCACCTTTATGTAGTCACCTATATATGGTTGCAAGGGGGGTCGAATCTCAGCCCCTGGCCATACCTCTTCGTTGGTCATTACTAGATCCATTCTCTCCTGGCTTTGAGAGCCTTATCGTACCTCTTCTTAAACATATATACGGATCCTACCTCCACTTTCTGACTGCTCTAAGGCTAAAGAAATGCTTCCTAATATCCCTGTGATTCATCTTTCAGCTGAGCCCTCGAGTTGCTGTTCCCGTCTCTCAAACAATCTGTCCCTGTCTACCCTGTCAGTTCTTCTCCGTAATTTGTACGTGTTATCATGTGAGGCCTGGTAATACACCAGACCGCAGGGGGCATTGACCCCTGGAACACCCTCCAGGTAGTCCTCCTGTCCTCCAGGCCTCATAGGTCATTCCTCTTAGCTCAGGGACTAGTCTCGTTGCAAAACCTCTACACTTTCTTCAATGCTAAATGCTCCAATACGTCATGGGGCCCCTGAGTGGTTTGCTGCAAGGAGTGCAACTCTTACTTTTTAGATTTTTTTAAGTTGACTAAATTGCAATAATATTATTTTTTATGTATAATGCTTACATTAGCAAGGTGTTTATATGATATATTAGTTAAATAATCGTGAGTTAAGAACATAAAGGAGGAGCACTGCAGCACCCTACTGGTCCATGTCAGATAAGATTTGAGAGGGACCTACCAAGTACCTTTGCTACACAGCCTCTCAATGTTTACATTCTTACTTTTACTAGTGGTCCCCGTCTCTTCTGTCATCAAGATTGTCTGCGCCTCACCTTGCCAGTATATAACATTCCGTTCTGTTGCTTCAGCTTCACATTGTTCCAAACTATGGAACCAAACTCTTTCTCCAGGCTGAGGAACTGACCACCTCAAACTTACGTCTTCGCAGGTGATGGACTGATTCCATCGTCTTTACATCTTTACTGCTTTTGCTACGGCCTCTGTATTCGACTGAAGAAGCCTACAGTATAGGCGAAACGTTTCGGAATAAAAATATCTAACTGTTGCACCACATGTGTCTTATTAACTTGTCTGTGTTGTACACCATTATCATATTCACAAGCTAGGCAGGTCCAACTCACACCCACTCATGCATTTGTTTTAACCTATTTTTCAAGCTACACAAGGTTTTTCCTTCAAAGACGCTACTCGGAAGTTTGTTCCACTCATTCATAACTCTATTATCAAACCAGTGCTTATCTACATCCTTTCTATATCTATTTTTTTCTAATTTGATACGTTGCTGCGAGTCCTGTCTTGGTTAGACATTTTTAGGGCGTTATTAATATCCCTTTTATTTATTCCTGTCTCCCGTTATACACCTCAGTCACATCCCCTTTAATTCTACGCCTTTCCAGAGAATGGAGATTCACTGTTCTCAATCTATTCTCGTAGGAAAGATTTCTGATACATTAAATCATCTTTGTCATCCTACTCTATAAGTTTTCCAGGGCATTTATAAAGCAAAGACTCTATTAGATTTATTGGCAACACTTATGCACTGTTGTCTTGGCTTTAGATTACTGTTAAAGCAGAAAGTATTTATATTTGTACGGATAACGACCCACGGGATGGGGATGGGGCGCCTACCACAGCGAGGAAACATCTAGGACATTGTACCGTGGAAACGTTTGGGACCTGGGATTGTTCCTGAGACCCAGGACCCTGTTTCTGGGTACTGGAACCTTTGTTCCTGGGACCCGGGACTCTGTTCCTGGGACCCGGGACTCTGTTCCTGGGACCCGGGACTCTGTTCCTGGGACCCGGGACTCTGTTCCTGGGACCCGGGACCCTGTTTCTGGATCCCAGGAACAAGGTTCCTGGGATCCAGGACCTTGTTCCCAGGAACTGGGACCCAGGACCTTGTTCCTAGGAACTGGGACCCAGAACCTTGTTCCGGGACCAGGGACCTTGTTCCTGGGACCTGGGACCCGGAACTTTGTTCCTGGGATCTTGTTCCCGGTACCTGGGACCTTGTTCATGGGACCCGGTACCTGGGACCTTGTTCCTGCGACCCGGTACCTGGGACCTTGTTCCTGGGACCTTGTTCCTGCGACCTTGTTCCTGCGACCCGGTTCCTGGGACCTTGTTCCCGCGACCCGGTTCCTGGGACCTTGTGGAGTAAACAAGGTCTCAGCACCAAAACGCTTCCATAATAAAATGTCCTAAGTGCTTACTCATGTGTCTTTAACCACAACTTATCGGTGGCGTTATTGTTATTGTTGTTAAAAGACACACAGCATTATGGGTATGATACAGCAGGTTTTCAGCAAATCTATTAAACTTACGATGCAAATAAATCAATGAAAATAAGTCACTTTTACTTTTTTGGGGGCTATCCTAGGCAAGTGACACTATGTATGATAATTGTACTTATGTGCATCTATGCCTAAATAAACTTACTTATAATATGTTAAGTGTTAATCTTCTTGATAACTTGCGTGACTCCCTGCCATATTTCTTCACTACACGCAAGGATGTTAGCAGGATCCAGCAGAAAACCTTGACGGCCTTGATCCCTCAACTCCAAGGTATACACATATTTAGTGTGTAGCGCCTCCATCGCCCAGTCATCCGTTGCACCAGACGCTACGTAGTAACCTTCAGCGGAATTCTTTACAGCGTACTCCGTGCCTGTTGTGTTTTTGACAGCTTGTGTGAATACTTGTCCAATGGCGATGAGCTCGTGTTTACCTGGCGCTTCTTCCCTACTGGACCAGCCCCAGGGATACAACAAGTCCTGCCCATAGCTATGTAGCGCCAACACCAGTTCTAGATTATCCTTGAGCTTCAGCATAGCGTCGCGCAGGGCCTTGGTTTCCGGCTCGGAAAAGGCTGATGGTCCTTGGTACACCTCGCTGCAGGGGTTGTTGGAGGCTCCCACGCCAAAATGGGAATCCCAGTTGCGGTTGAGATCGACGCCGTCACAACAGGCACCGCCATTAACCCTGCGGTTCTTACGCCAAAGACGATCGGTTGTCCAGGTGTAGACATAGCCATCAGGGTTAGCCATGGGTACTATGAACACGTCGACGGAGGATGTGGCTGAAGTGTCAGTGATCATGTGATGGATGAGATGAAGAGCCACAGCTGGAGAGATCCACTCCCTGGCATGCAGACCTGCCATAAATATGTGACTCAGTATAATGTGCCTCATATATTGCCATATTAAACTATTATCACAATTATTAAAATAATGTTAAATGTAGTCTATACAGTCAACAATAATATCTAAACAATTCACAACTAACCCCTAAATTAGAAGTAGAAATTAGACATCTCGGTCTTTCCTAGACTAATATTAAGTCTTGAGTTAACAACAGTTCATTTGTAATTTGTGCTATAGTTGTAAGCCGTACTAGCCACGGCACCGTGACTCATTTTCCTTGAATTACACCAGTGTCTCAACCTTTTTCTGAGTGGGTCACCCCTGGGAAACTCTCAAACTGAGTCACTAATACATTATGATTATTATCATGGGGAGTGCTAAACCCGTAGGGATTATACATCGTCTGTAGGGGGGAGGATAATGGAAGGCATTCAGGCTTAATTCACTAAGCTGGAGCACAGACCCAATTCCCTAGATCAAGAGCCCATCAGCAGCATCAAGGAACCTCCATGGAGGGGTAATATGAGGTCGGCCAAACATCCTAACCGCAGGCATAAAATATACAGAGTGGAGCGCGGCTAAAAAATACAATCATGCTCTGATTAAAACGTATAATGTTAATAATTATGTGAATGACACTAAAACTAATGATAAAATCAAAAGGTATCTTTCAAATGGCACTCGTGGCTCGGTTGGTAGCGACTTCAGTTCACATATTGAGGAACCGGGGATCGCTTCCCGGACAAGTTTCCTTACACCTGTTGCCTTTCTTCACCTAGCAATAAGTAGGTACCTGGGTATTAGTCAACTGGTGTGGGTCGCATCCTGGGGGACAAGATTAAAGACCCCAGTGGAAATAAGACAGTTCCTGATGACTCACTGACTTTATTGGGTTACCCTGGATGGCTAACCCTCCCCCGGGTTAATAATCCAAACAAAACTATTTTCAAGTTAGAACAAATTTCATTATGAATATAATAAAATAAAAGCAACCATGCAACTGATGCAACAGTGTATACTCCAGGTGTTTATTATTCAGTTAATGTTCAAATTATTACTGTTGTGTCTTACGTATCAGCGTCTCCCAAAAGAGAATAATGTGTTCATCAACAGCTTCTAACATTACTGTCTCGTAGCCCAGGATCCACTTGTTTCTTTGCTTTTACATCAACAAGAGTAGAAATGTTGACAGATTTTTGAAGCCGAAGTTATTGTTCCGATGTACGAATGTAGGAGAGAAGAGCAAACGAAGGAGGTACATAGCATAGCCGCATAATAATAATAATAATAATAATAATAATAATAATAATAATAATAATAATAATAATAATAATATCTCCATGGGGAAGTGAAATATAATTCTTCCTCCGTAAGCCATGCGTGTCGTAAGAGGCGACTAAAATGCCGGGAGCAAGGGGCTAGTAACCCCTTCTATTGTATACATTACTAAATTTAAAAACAAAAACTTTCGTTTTTCTTTTCTTTTTTAGGTCACCCTACCTCGGTGGGATATGGCCGGTTTGATGAAAAAATAATAATAATTATTATTATTTCAACAAGTACATGATACAACTTATACAGACCTAGCTGAAATCAGTGACATACTATATTAAAAGTCTCTTGTTATGCAGAGCATTTCGGGCAACTTAGGTTAATTTTGTCCCCAGGATGCGACCCATGTCAGTCGGCTAACACCCAAGTACCCAGTTACTGCTAAGTGAGCAGGGACAACAGGTGTCTGAAGGAAACACGTCCAATGTTTCCAACCGTACCGGGGATTGAACCACGGACACTCAGGGAGTAGTGTTGACACATTACCAGCAAAACTTGGTTTAAGCAGTGATGTCCACACAGGGGCGGTAGGTAGAGG
Source organism: Cherax destructor (assembly GCA_009830355.1). NCBI lineage: Eukaryota > Metazoa > Arthropoda > Malacostraca > Decapoda > Parastacidae > Cherax > Cherax destructor. The sequence continues at coordinate 51,365 of WNWK01002454.1, read as the reverse complement.
GGAAACAAAAAAAATGCACCAACAGCGAACGCAGCTACAAAAAAATCCTAGCAAACAGAATTAAAATCTTTGCAAATTTTATGCCTTGGGTATTTGCAGGCATGGTATATCTGGTAAAACAGGTGGGACATGCACCTTTGACCATCTCAAAAAATGCGGCACCCACATGACAATAGGAGGGTGCAACTCCCCTTCCTGTAACTTATTTCACCCCGAAATGTGTCACTTGTCACTCCATGAAAGAAAATGCTACAAGGCATACTGCCAGGCACATCATCTAAAGGGGACAAGAAGACACAGACCACCCAGACTATGGGAAACAATACAGGGGAGCCTTAACCTCTCCAGAAAAAGTTTTTTTTTAGTGGCAGGAGGAAAAAAAGACTGGCAAGAAATGACAGCAATCTTACACCAACTGCAAACACTTCTGGAGCAGAGACACAGTCATTGGCCTCCACTCCAGAACAAAAGACATTAGAGCCAGCAAATAGAAAGAAACTAAATTCCATCAATATAACATTTGTCTTTGCAAACACAGGGTCTAAAGCCATTAACAAACAACAAAATTCCTTACATCAAGGGACTGCTCACGGAATCAAGTGCAATGTTTGCAGCATTCACAGAGACACACATAAAGGATCATTTTGACAATGAAATATGGATCCCAGGTTATAACCTATTCAGATGCGACAGACAATCCAAATGAATTATTTGTGAACGAGACCCAAAATTTGGTCATCTCAAAAATCTCGGATATTATCTTAACACCACAAGACTTTGAAAAGGCAATAAATGACATGCCCATGCACTCTGCCCCAGGCCCAAATTCATGAAACTCCGTGTTCATCAAGAACTGCAAGAAGCCCCTGTCGCGTGCCTTAAGCATTCTATGGAGAGGGAGCATGGACACGGGTCATTTCACACACACTAAAAACAACAGACAAAGCCACACTCTACAAAGGTGGCAGTAAAGCAGTTGCAAAGAACTACAGACCGATAACATTCCATATCATAAAAATCTTTGAAAGGGTTCTAAGAAGCAAGATCGCCAACCACCTAGATACTTATCAATTACACAACCCAGGGCAACACGGGTTTAGAGCAGGTCGCTCCTGCCTGTCCCAGCTACTGGACCTAGGAGTGATAATGTCAGAGGATCTCGCCTTCAAAGACCATAACAATGTATCTATCGCATCTGCCTGGAAAACAATAGGATGGATAATGAGAACCTTCAAAATTAGGAACGCCAAGCCCATGATGATTCTCTTCAAATCGCTTGTTCTCTCTAGGCTGGAATACTGCTGTGCACTAACTGCCCCCTTCAAGGCAGCTGAAATTGCTGACCTGGAGAGCGTACAAAGAACTTTCACGGCACACATAAGTACGATAAGGCACCTAAATTACTGGGAACGGTTGAAGGCCCTTGAATTGTATTCCCTGAAACGCAGGCGAGAGAGATACATGATAATATACACTTGGAAAATCTTAAGAGGGATTAGTTACAAACTTGCGCACGAAAATCACTCCCAATGAAAGCAAAAGACTTGGGAGATATTTTTTTGCGGCCACTGTATATAATGTAAATCACAGTTTTTAAGATTTAATTAACTACCCTCTTACATGTTCATGAGACAGGAAGAAAGAACAAGCAATCTTACCATAGTGTAAAACGTTCAGCAAGCTTCCAGTTCACACATATAACAGTAGTATCTACCCTGTTGGTTGCTGTCTACCAGACTATTACCTACAACAGAAAGGTAGTATCTAACCCTGATGGTTGCTATTTACTAAGCTATTTACTAATAAGAAGAGAAGACAGACATTATGAACTTTCAAGGAATATCAATTGAATCAAGAAAGAAAACAACAGTATCAAAAATAGTGAATAATATCACCTTTCCCGAATCAACTGTAAGCCATACTTTGTAGAAATAAAGTTTATTATTTATCATTATGTACTGACCAGCCTCAAGCCAGACAGCCTTGCCTGACGGTTGAGAGGGCAAGATGTGAGCCAGCCAGATGTTTCGACCTTCCACAGACTTTCCGATGGATGAGACGGTGATCCTGGGGGGTGAGGAATTGTTGACATCCCTCAGATACCACTCCATCTAAAATACAATACACAGTGAACAAGGTGATAACATTCAGTTGTCAGATTAAAACACGAAGAAAAGATGCTTCTGCATGACTATGGGCTTTCTGCATGCATAGCTAAATGTCACCCATATCTGTACAAATATTGTATCATGCTGAAATAAATTAATGAAATTCAATTAGAGGTAAAGAACAAAAAGGCACAATACCGTGACTGGAACAATACAGAAATAACACTGCACAAAGAACAGGGAGCTTACCACGACGTTTCGGTCGTCATAAGCTCTTCTCCTCTGTGTGGGTTGTGTACAATAAGAGGTCTACGGCATGCTATATAGAAAAGACGTTTCGTTCGCCAGGGACATTACTGTGTGAAATAATAAAATCTCGGATGAACGAAACATTTTCTCAGTATATTGTTTTATAAATATGCTTGTCCTTGTATAATAAATACTACTGATATACAAGAATCAACTTCATTGTTTAATTATTGTCATACAATATACATCGACTGTTCTATCTTAGTGTATATAGAGAGTGTTTGCTCGAGTCCCTGTTTCAGGGATTAAAATATTCTTGAATAGTGGTGAAAAGGTTATGTGGAGCCTTAATGATCCTATTGCAGTCGATAGGCTTTAAAGTCATTAGCCAACCACGTTTTACTAGGGATGAAGCACTAAACTCGTATGGAAGGAGGGTGTCCTGCACAGCTCCTGTGGAATTCGAGGTAACTAGGCTTGATCCAGAGACAGGAAGAGAGAGCCAGCATCGAGGCATCATTGAAGGAAGTGTATCTGTATGTACCCTTCATGTATTAAACCAATAAAGTACTTGTTATAAATAATTGTTACCGTAAACCCTTTAACCGGGGGGACCCTTGAAGCTGAAGGTTTCTTGATCCAAGTAATTGGGGCTACCCTCTCCTTTCTTGGATTAAGCTCCCATTCTCTAGGCGCTATATGACCATTAGAGATTTATGCTAAATTTAATTTGATGATGATAATAATAATAATAATAATAATAATAATAATAATAATAATAATAATAATAATAATAATAATGCCGTAAAGAGAAAACTTTCGAGACGAAATGTTTGCACAGCCTACTTAAAAAAAATAGTCATATTCAGTAATGTAATCTTTATATCTTTATGTACAGATATAGGTGACATTTAGCTATGACGTGGTGAACAGTACTTGTAGTTGACCAAGTGTTAACTGTCATACATAGTGTAAACACTGGATGAATTAACATGGTACTGGCCTTTTTCATTCTGCACCAAAACTTACTCTACAACATAACCTTCCTAAAACTCTTTTGGGATAGCCTAAATTCAGTCATTATTAACTTTACTACCATATACATCAATTTCAAGATGCTCTGACTAATTTTCGATCCGTTATTGTATCAATGAGTATAGGCTCAGCTTTTTGGCAAACTGATGCTTGACAAATAAGACAAATTAGCAAATTCAGTTTAAAAAAGAATACATTCTCACTGACCTGAGAGAAAGTCATGTAGTGTGTGTTGAGGGGCACTGGACAGCTGTCTACTGTGCAGCTGATGTTGTCAGCTGACCGTCTCTCCCGTCCTTCCTCATCTGCTGCCTGCAACACACAAGTGCTGTACATGTGCTGCTACTGTCTGCAACACACAAGTGCTGTACATGTGCTGCTGCTGTCTGCAACACACCAATAGTGCTGTACATGTACTGCTGCTGTCTGCAACACACAAGTGCTGTACATGTGCTGCTGCTGTCTGCAACGCACCAATAGTGCTGTACATGTGCTACTGCTGTCTGCAACACACTAAGAGTGTAGTAAATGTGCTGCTGTCTACATCACACCAGGTGTGAAGTACATGCACTGCTGCTGTCTGCAACACACTATGTGCACAGTACATGTATATGATGCTGTTAGTAGACACTACCCTCTAAAGATGTGTGTAAGCACATGAAAACGTTCAATGTTTTTTCCTATTTTCACTGTGATATTTTTATATTGAAGTATTGCATGTGACGTCATGAGTTACATGTCAGTTACACTGGAAATGAAGGTACACATCACCGTCAAGTTGATGAATAAGACACATAAGCACCTCAACACTTCTTCCACTGGCTCCGGTATAAAAGCCTCCGTCCTTACTATGTATTACATTCACCAACTGAACATTTTTCAAAGAATGTTAATCAAGGCTAAGGGGCCAAACATTTTTCAAAGAATGTTAATCAAGGCTAAGGGGCTAAACATTTTTCAAAGAATGTTAAACAAGGCTAAGGGGCTAAACATTTTTCAAAGAATGTTATTGAAATCTAAGGGACTGAACAAACTTAAATTTACATGTACACTGAGCAAGCCCCGTTTAGACATTGACGTGACCACTTCTACTTACCCTTTTATCATTTCACTTCATTCACCTCATGCTGCCGTATTAGATTAATGATAAAGCCTACTGGGCAGGTAATGTTACTCCAGTAAAGATATTCTGGTGTTGCACATGTGTTTCTTACTCATCAAGTATATTATCCTATGCCGTGTCAACTCAAAGGAGGTTATGTACTGTACGACAATTTGTGCTCCAGACAGTCACTAGGTCAAACTCTTACGAAATAAAATAATGAACTGGAGTCACCTGGGAGATGAAGCCTCACTCCACAACACGTAAATATGTAAGTGACAGTGTCAGTGAACACTAGTCATGTTACCTGGTAATTCTTCATACAAAGTAGACATGTCAGTGAACACTAGTCATGTTACCTGCTTATTCTTCACTTACAAGAGGCTTTATCATGGAAATAAATTGTATAAAATACCGACACAATGGAAATATAAACACAAGCAGTATAATGTGGACCTTTATTGACAACGTTTCGCCCACCCAGTGGGCTTTATCAAGTCACAAACAGATCTGATCTGTTTGTGACTTGATAAAGCCCACTGTGTGGGCGAAACGTTGTCAGTAAAGGATCACATTATACTGCTTATGTGTTTATATTTCCAGGCTTTATCATATACGTATTTGATAAAGCCTCTTGTAGGTAAAACTTTAATAAAAGGTCTCCCCTCAACGGTGCCTTGATGGTGGGGGGCTCTTGATCCAAGGAGCTGAACTTATCCTTCCCATCACTGAATCAAACCTGGCTCCCCAGGCGCTCTATAACCCTACGGGTTTAGCTCTTCCCACTGATCAAAATAATAATGAAAAGTCTACTTTTGTTACACGTGTCTGTTTTTCCAGTCAGCCCCAGAACAAGTACAGTAACCTCTCTTAATAAAGCTTTTCTATACAGTGCGATATTTTTTTGTAACTGATATTGAAAAAGTGCATTTTAACTATTCAAAGGCTATACATGCTATTCAATTTCGAAAATAATTTTTTCTAATGCTCTTACAAAATAATCGTACCATGTAGAATAACTTCATAAGAAAGCTCACGAGTAGGCTTCGAGAATTTTGTAGTTTTTTTTTTTTTTTCATCATTTCCAGTGTAGGAGAGATAATGTAAACCATAATTTTATACCTAAGTTTAATGCTACATGTTCGTACGAGTTACGTCCAATATGGCTGACCAGTATAACTCAACTGACTTTAATTAGGAAACAGCATAATCTATACGGTAGCATATCATAGCGGTTGTTCTTGCCACCATAGGAATAACGGCAGTACTGACAGCACATCTTGAAGAAAACTATTCCGATTTTTAACCCCGGTGTGTTAATTTTTTTCCCTTCGTGGATTTGATCCTCAGATCTCGGGAACGAAAGCCGCGATTCACCACAAAGCTATGGCAGTTAATATCCTCGGAGTTAAGAACCTGGAATAGCCCAAGAAAATCAGTGTGACTTATTTTCATTGGGGTCTTTAGGTAATTTTTCCAGGATGCGTACATAACAGTGGACTAACTCTTGGGTACCTATTCACTTGCTTAAACGTCTCAACACAACCAGGATTGAACCAGGTTCCATTTATTTTTGAGCTGATGACCTAACAGAACCTCGTAACATGTGATTTTTACCTGATGATAACAATAATAACATCCTGACCTGGAGGTGGGAGGCCAGGTCGTGGATGAGAACCTGGTGGGGAATGCCTGCATCCTTCAGAGCGTCTTTCACCTCCCTAAGTGACTCAGGAGGCACCCGCACGGTTCTTGAAGGTCCTGAGTGGTCCAAAACATCTAACACACCCGCCACCAGCAGCTGTTGTACCACATTACTGCCTTTGCTTTCAACCCTCCACACCTGCAGGGAAAATGTACATCAGACTCATTAACATTAAATATAATATGTTTTCGTCGCAAGAGTAAGGTGGTTATAGTATCCTTCATATATATATATATATATATATATATATATATATATATATATATATATATATATATATATATATATATATATATAACAATATAGTCAGATCATAATAGAGGTTCAGACATGTATGCGCGGGGCCCCTGACCAACAAAATGTGATCAGTCACGAGGGAGCCTTCACCAAATTCAACTTAGATAACAAAAACATAAGGTGGGACCAAGTAAACCAGGTAATAAATGATATAAACTGGGAAGATAGCCTAAGAAATACGAATCCAAATCTATATCTAGAACAAATTAACTCTGTGGCACTCGAGGTATGCTCAAGGCATATTCCTTTAAGGAAAAGGAAGAGAAGATGTAAACTAGATAGAGACAGGCGCTCCATATACAGGCAAAGGCAAAGAATAACAGAGCGGCTAGAAGAGGCCAATCTATCTGTAATACGTACAGGAGTTAAGAAATGCGGGTAGAACTAAAAGCCATAAATGAAATTGAAAGAAAACCAAAATATTTCTTTTCTTATGCCAAACCAAAGTCGAGAACAACATCCAGTATTGGGCCACTACTTAGACGAGATGGGTCCTACACAGATGACAGCAAGGAAATGAGTGAGCTGCTCAAGTCCTAATATGACTCGGTTTTTAGAGAGCTGCTAACCAGACTGAGAGTCGAAGACCTAAATTATTTTTTTTGTGAGAGGGACACAGAATTTGGTAGCCTCAAACCTATCTGATATTATCCTGACGCCAAATGACGCCCAGGCCCAGACTCATGGAACTCCGTGTTCATCAAGAACTGCAAAGAAGCCCATATCATGTGCTTTTAACATCCTATGGAGAGGGAGCATGGACACAGGGGTCGTCCCACAGCTGCTAAAAACAACGGACAGCCCCACTCCACAAAGAGGGCAGTAAAGCAATAGCAATGAACTACAGACCGATAGCGCTAACATCCCATATCATAAAAAGCTTTGAAAGGGTTCTAAGAAGCAAGATCGCCAACCATCTAGATACCCATCAGTTACACAACCCAGGGGAACATGGGTTCAGAGCAGGTCGCTCCTGTCTGTCCCAACTTCTAGACCATTATAACAAGGTCCTGGAAACTCTAGAAGACAAACAAAACGCAGATATAGTATACACAGACTTTGCAAAAGCCTTTGACAAATGTGACCATGGTGTAATAGCGCACAAAATGCGTGATAAAGGAATAACATGAAAAATTGGTAGATGGACCTATAATTTCCTAACAAATAGAACACAAAGAGTAGTAGTAAAGAGAGTAAATTCTGAGGCGGCTACAGTGAAAAGCCGTTTCACAAGTCACAGTACTCGCTCCCATCCTGTTCCTCATCCTCATATCTGACATAGACAAGGATGTAAGCCACAGCACCGTGTCTTCCTTTGCAGATGACACCCGAATTTACATGACAGTGTTCTCCATTGAAGACACTGCAAGACTCCAGGTGGACATCAACCAAATCTTTAAATGGGCCGCAGAAAACAATATGAAGTTCAATGATGAGAAATTTCAATTACTCCGATATGGAAAACGTCAGAAAATTAAAACTAAATCGGAGTATAAATCAAATTCCAGCCACACAATAGAACGAAAAACTAATGTAAAAGACCTGGGAGTGACAATGTCAGAGGATCTCATCTTCAAAGACCACAACACTATGAATCGCATCTGCTAGAAAAATGACAGGATGGATAATGAGAACCTTCAAAACCAGGGATGCCAAGCCCATGATAACACTCTTCAAATCGCTTGTTCTATCTAGGCTGGAATATTGCTGCACGCTAACAGCACCTTTTAAGGCAGGTGAAATTGCTCAACTAGAAAATGTACACCTTAATTACTGAGAACACTTGAAGTTCGTCAACTTGTACTCCCTAGAACGCAGGCGGGAGAGATACATTATTATATACACTTGGAAAATCCTAGACGGATCAGTACCAAACTTGCACACGAAAATCACCCACGATGAAAGGAAAAGACTCGGCAGACTATGTAACATCCCTCCAATGAAAAGCAGGGGCGCCACTAGCACGATAAGAGACAACACAATAAGTGTGAGGGGCCCAAGACTGTTCAACTGCCTCCCAGCATACATAAGGGGAATTACCAATAGACCCCTGGCTGTCTTCATGAAGGAGCTGGACAGACACCTAAAGTCAGTACCTGACCAGCCGGGCTGTGGTTCGTACGTCGGGTTGTGTGCAGCCAACAGTAACAGCCTGGTTGACAAGGCCCTGATCCATCATGAAGCCTGATCACAGACTGGGCCGCGGTGGCGTTAACCCCCTCTGAATGTATACTCCAGGTATATATATATATATATATATATATATATATATATATATATATATATATATATATATGTAGTTTTAATGATGACAAAATAATGTATTTTGCGGGTACGTAAAAAGTAAATTATACCTGGTGTCGTGTATTTGGGAGGTACATGATGGCATCATTCATCACTATCATCACCATTAACCATCTTAATATTCGCCACACACTCATCACATCTGATGACTCAGCCGCCAGCAGAACCTGATGAAGAATAAAACTTTCAATAAATACTAGTAAGAACGTCCGAGTAACATATAATCAGATATAACGTTCTCATTATACAGCCTCCTACCCACCAGTGCCCGCAAGATGCATTATATGCCGTACCTCAGCATCCTCAAGAGACAAATTAGATATAATTCAATCCTTCCAGCAGGCCCAAGAGCTAAAGATCAAAACCTTTAAGAAGCCTAGGTGATTTATATTTTTCTTACCACATTTATGAAGCCTACTAACAGTAGCTTAGGGGGCACGTCAGGTCCCCTGCTTCTAATAATATGTTATTTTTTCCCTATAATATACCTTGTCCTTAATTACTATAGCATTTGCTTTGTCTGCTTTCGTAATACGAAAGTCCAGGATCTTCCCTAATTAAGGGAAGATCCTAGATCTCACCTTACGAAAGCAGAAAAAGCAAATACAACAGTAATTATGGACGAGGTAAATTACAGGGAAAAAATAAACACATTTGGAGACAGGGAAACTCACGTGCCTCTTAACACCCTCCAAGGTCCCAGAACCAGTAGATCATTACTCTGGAGAGGCTGGGGAGCTTCATCTCTGGGTGATTTAAACACAGTATTTTCGGTCCAAGATGGACCGAAACGTCGTCATAAGTTTCTTTTCCCTATATGCAGGTTATTTCTGTATTTCATTGACTATTGTGTTGAAGGATCCTGGGCAAGCTGTATTGCTGAGGTGTGCGTAGATTATACTTATTACTATCTTGATTGGTATCAGATCTTGGAGGGTCGTGTCTGGGTCTATTGGAGTTGTGATAGGAGTTGACTTGACTTGAAGGATATTCTGAGTGTTTTCCTAAAGTCTGGTTATTGCAGCTTAAATGGTGTGTTTGACTGTATTAATTTTTTCTTAGTTTCTCTTTTTATTATTATAATTTCTTACCTTAAACTGAAAGGGCACTTAGCTGGTAAGGTACGACGGTCACCGTAACAGTTAAAGGCATTTCGGTGATGCTTCATTTTTGTAGTCCTTGAAAATGTCTATTCTTTCCATATTAAGAATAGAATTTCTGGTCTTTCAGAGGGCAGCTGCTAGCGACGTGATTGTGGTTCTAGTAGTTCCATCGTGGCTTAAGGAGGCGGTATTGTTGTTCCTTATTCTTCCCTTGATGGAAATGCAGTGCCTAATTAGTGGCTTTCTTTTGTACCTACCAGTGCTTCATTACATGTAAACTGCATTATTTGTACTGCATAAATAAAAATTGTATTGTTGCATATGTAGAATTTGTTGTGCCTTCCTCATTTTTTCAAACCTGATCTTTACATTAGGTGTTTCGTGTATTAAGACTATTTCCTTTACTAAGGTCCATGAATTGCAGTCCTCAGTGTCTGATTTTAGGTCTTGATGTGTGTTTGCCTAAGCCTCTGTCCAGTTTTTTTTGTTGTTGTAATTGTCTCCTTGGTCTTCAGGGTTGGTAGTAATATGACTTCTTAGTTCTTGTCTCTCAGTGGCTTCACTGCCGGGGTTGCGATGATTAGGTCAACATCTGCAGCTAGAAACAGTGACGAATGAAACCCTGATTGTTTGGAGGTTAGAAAATTTCACAGTCCAGTCGGTGGGTGAAGCCTATCAGTAATTATTGCAATGAACATACCGAAAGAGGCGCATATAAACTGTATAACACCAGCAGCGCATGCGAGGCTAGCAGATCTTCGATCTCTTTTCAAAAACCTAAGGAATCAGGCCAGTATACTCAACGTATATGATACCTATGGAGTACATTAGAAAAAGCACATTAAAAACACTGAAGAAAGTAGATTTAGAACTAGACTGATTTTAGAAATTAAAGGATTGAGCTATGGGAGTATCAAATAATAAATTTTAGAAATTAAAGGATTGAGCTATGGGAGTATCAAATAATAAATTTTGACAACCATGGAAGAGAGAACGAGAGTAGACATGATAACCACGTATAAGGTATTAGCAGATTTCCATAGAGCAGACTGGGACGATTTAATACCAATGCGAGGCACAGGGACAAGAGGACATAAATGAAAGCTAAGACCACAGATGAGCCACAAAAAAGGTTATGAAATATTTTTTTCGGACTCAAGATGGTAAATAAGTTTTGAGGTTGAGAGATACCGAGTCCCGACCACAGGAAACACAACTCACTGAGTAGAAACACACGCAAACACAGGGCCTGGTTGATCAGGCCCTGATCAACCATGAGGCCTGGTCACAGACCAGGCCGCAGGGGCGTTGACCCCCGAAACCCTCTCCAGGTATACTCCAGGTATATATATAGGATTACTCATTATGCCAGGTGGTTTCACGATGGATTGGTGACGCCCGACCAGTGTCCACCAAAACTTCATACCACGTCAGTTGTGAATGGTGATATAACGCGTTTAGCTGTTACTGTACCATACAGTGACAGGCACACAAGATTACGGGATAACATAGGTAGGGGTTAAATGGTATTAGTAAAAATTTGGATCATAGAAATATTATCGGAAAGGTATAGAAGATTCCCAAGTAAGTCATATTAACCGACCCTGAGAAGGATATTAGGCAATATTTAGGAAGAGATACTTCTAAGTACCCGTGAAGAACATTCAAGTACCCCAGAGGAGGACATTTAAAAGGATAAAGAGCACATACTATTCCTTTCTTTTTATTAATTAAAAATGTTACACAGAATAATAGGAATCCATATATATAGTATCCAATGAGAAAAGTATTTTCTCAAATCACATGACCTGTTATAAGCGGCTAGAAAAAGCTTGGGGCTGACTATTATATCTTCTAATTTCATACTTGACATCTCAGAAACCCTCCTACCTCATATGGGGAATAGGGGGATGGTGGTGGTGTGGGGTTGGCATTGACCGTTGACCACATTCTGAGAGAAGCTGCGACCTGTGACACATCCACACTACGCTACTCTGAGAACACTTCCCCTGCTTTAGTTGCTCTCTTGCAACCTTGCATAGCTCCTGATGACGCACTGAGAAGTGTGAAAGTACTTGAGCAAAAGATTTCCACCCCTTGTCTTGCATAGTTAAGATCGCCTGTCTGCGATGTTTGCCATATATATATATATATATATATATATATATATATATATATATATATATATATATATATATATATATATATATATATATATATATATATACATATGTGTGTGTGTGTGTGTGTGTGATGAGTTAATTACTGCAGACAGGACATTGTGAACACAGCTTTGGTCTAATAACTATGTATAAAAAATTACACACACATCCCGTTAACTAGCTTACTAGAAGTCTTCTCTTACCTTAGTAGATGGAACTGTGAATTATTAATATGGGCAAATTACCTGCATGAGGTTTACAAGGCATTACCTGAATTATTATGTGCAAGTAATTTGGGTGAGATAAGTGGGACTTAAGTCACAGCAGGTCGCTGAACTGTAACTCCCTCGATGCCCATTTCTTCACCATTCTCACAAAAAGCTAGACCTGATATTAAATTAATAATTATAATATTAAAACCAGCTACTCTGATAAATTGAAGTTGTGGACTGTATATGATTGGGCTTGCTGGGTACACAGAATATAATTATTATACATAAATTAGTGTTATTAGAAAGGAAATTCGCATTACTACTTACCATTTATCACAGGAAGACACTTAATGCTGATGGAACACACCCTAACCTTACCCTAGCAGCTAGAATTTACGATGGCCAATGCAAAAACTACTGTACATTATGGGTAAGCGCCACTTAGCTGAGGTATGATCCTGGGAGAATTAGTGTCCTCTATTTTTTCGTCCTGGTTGCCGAATTGTAAGGGTTTTCAACACTATTTATCCAAATTCTTCAGCAGGAACGTGTCAGCAATTTCTAAATTACGGATTGAGGCCGATATACACTAACTGACCTTCGAGAACGCCTGATTACATTGCACAATTCAGTCCAGTGTTCACACATTAAATTCAGTATGGCGTCTCTCCCCGGCGTCACTCCTGAACTATTCTACACTCCCCTCACTCGAAATTTTTCGAAAGGGTCAAACCAGCATCACATTTTATTACACAATTATTATATTATTCATTTATACATTCTACATTTATTAAATTGTGTAAAAAACTTCCACGGGAACAGTGATCTGCGTACCTTCCTGATAGTGTAGTTGAGATGCCCACTACAACCTACACTTGAGAACCACTGTAGCCTCTACCTTACATACACCTGCTCATTACGGCTACACATGTGCTCACTCCACTGCCAGGCGTTCCTTACTACTGATTAACCTTCTGATAGATCACTCGGTTTCATATATCATTAAACAACAACTTACCTTAAATAAAACCCCGACAGCTTTCATATATTGGAACTGAGAAAGCTCTTTAGGGATAAATCTTTATTGGCATCGTAAGAGAAGGGCAACAGCGGCAAGTTACGTCACAACACACGTACAGTATGACTAGCGGTGTTAGGGTTTGTTGTGTTGTTTACTCACCTGTCTCTGTTTACTCACCTATCTCTGATTTCTTCTTCTTCTTCTTCTTCTTCTTGCTGCTTTAAATACTTCAGCTAAAATATCTCTGTTTACTTACCTAAATCTGTTCGCATAACTGTATTTACGGAGATCAACCTCTATCTCCTGGGCTTTGCGTCTGTATTTTAAAACCGTGCACCTACTTAGTATGGCATATGTACCTGTACGTGTATGTAACACTACAAATCTTCTCTTATGTTGGACGTTGGAATGTGTTAAAAATATGTGAAGTCTTGCTTACTGGGGCCTTACCATCTCAAAAAACAAATATTTTGAACACAGCAGAAAGCGTCCTTAATTATGATAGAAAAAATAGAATAAAACACTTAAGAAGAATAAAGAGTAACGACGCTCAGACATTATGATAATGTGCTATGATACTAGCCCTGTGCTATGATACTAGCCATGTGCTATAATACTAGCCATGTGCTATGATACTAGCCATGTGCTATAATACTAGCCATGTGCTATGATACTAGCCATGTGCTATGATACTAGCCCTGTGCTATGATACTAGCCATGTGCTATGATACTAGCCATGTGCTATGATACTAGCCATGTGCTATGATACTAGCCATGTGCTATGATACTAGCCATGTGTTATGATACTATCCATATGCTATAGTACTAGCCATGTGCTATAGTACTAGCCATGTGCTATAGTACTAGCCATGTGCTATGATACTACTTATGTGATATGATACTAGCCATACATGGAGTATACCTGGAGAGGGTTTCGGAGGTCAACACCCCCGCTGCTTGGTCTGAGATCGGTCTCGTCGTGGATCAGGGTCTGATCAACCAGGCTCTTACTGTTGGCCGCACGTAAACTGACGTACAAACCTCAGCCCGGCTGATCAGGTTCCAGACTCGAGTCATCCTGGGGATAAATGATCTCAGATGAAGTGATGTTCTGGAGAAGGTACAGCCAGATTGAAGTTGCTGCTTTCTGCCCGTCTTGTGGTATAGAAACTTGCTTCTCGCTGTCCTCGAAGTGGAGCCAAGTGTGGTACTTTGACAATGTTGGCCTTGTACATAACAGTAAGGCCACCCACATCCCTCCTGTGTTGAAGGCTCTGCTGAAATGACAGATCGATCCAGGATGGGTCCTGGGTCACTCACTCTCTCTTTACACAGGGTTTGACAAGGCTAGGTTAAGGATTCTTATCTTTGTTGACAAGCTATTGACAGGCTTAGAGCTGTTACCTACATCAGCCCTTATTTTTATTGTTATGAGACATACAAGTAGGAAACAGGATGAAGTTAGAGCCATCTGTGGGCCATCAATTTCATTTGATCAGCTGACTTTATTTCGTTGATATCGTTATGCTATACGAACATGCTCCAGACTTGAGTCATCCTAGGAATAAATGATCTCAGATGTAACGATGTCCTGAGAAGGTTACAGTCAGAGTGAAGTTACTGCTGGCTGCCCGTCTTGTGGTGTAGAAGCTAGCTTCTCGCTGTCCTCGAAGTGTAGCCAAGTGTGGTACTTTGATAATGTTGGCCTTATATATAACAGTAAGGCCACCCACATCCCTTCGGTGTTGAAGGCTCTGCTGAAATGACAGATCTATCCAGGCTGGGTCCAGGCGAGAGATGAGGCGTCTTGCTCTGTTCTCTATTCTGTCAAGAAGTCACAGATGAGATGGGAGGCAGTCAGTCCAAGAAAGTGGAGCATACTAAGGTGTGAGCGTACTTGTGTCTCATATAGAATCTTGAAAACCTCTACTGTCAAGGAGATGCGAGATGCGTCGAAGTGCAGTAAGCTTCCTGGCCGACTTGTTTGCCAGGTTTACAACGTGGTTCTTCATGGTCAGTTTGGAGTCGAATTTCACCCAAAGGATATCAATTTCATCCCCATGTACCAACACTCTTCCATTCATACTTTCGACTGCTCAAGCATTACAATCATGGTGCCTAGAGATCATCATCATTATTGTTTTCTCAAAAGCAACTGTTACCTGCCATCGTTTACCCCAGGCTGATATAGCTGTAAGCTGGTGATTGATGTAGAGTAGGGAAGCTGGCATTTCCTCTCTTGAATAAGTAAATGTTGCTGTTGTAGATTCGCCGGTACTCTCCCGGCCCGGGTCTTTTCCAGATGGTGACCCGGCCTTGGCTCCCTGTCGTGGGAGTGTCTGAGACCTATGTCTCCTATGGGAGGAGGTACAAGGATCCCCTCATCGTCTGGGACCAATTGACCCCAGGCCTAGACACGTTCCCCTCCCTCACGGGGCTCTTAGGGAGAAGCTAGGCCTCTCTGGTCTGCCATCTTCCCCTCCCCAGGGAGGCTAGGGAATGGCAGTCTGGCGAGCTGCAGATGGCAGCAAGCTCCAGCTTTGGCACCTACCCTGCCCTAGAAGGGCTGGCCATGGTCATGATCTAATGAAGTAAATGTTAACGTGCAGTCATCTGCATATGCATGGGATTCTGGGATGAGATGAAGGAGGTCGTTGAAGTAGATATTTTATAATATTTGCCCAAGCACTCTTCCCTGTGGAACACTTGCCCCAATAGGATGTCTTACTGACTCTGTCCCATTGATAACTACTCTTAGATATCTACCTTGAAGGTAATCACTGAGGAGACATAGTGTAGAGCCTCCAGTTCCCAGTGCTTTCAGTTTTGCCAAGAGGCCCTGGTGCCACACTCGGTTGAAAGCACCAGCAATATCCAGTGCTACTACACAGCTGAGTTTGGATTCATCCAGTGACTGGTTCCACTTAGTGGAGAGGTTTAACAATAGATCTCTCTCTCTCTCTCTCTCTCTCTCAACAATAGCATGATGCAAAATATATAAACATATTTTTTTATGAGAAAGATATTTTAAGGTGTTTCAATTTATTTTAATGATAAAATGAATTGTTCAATCATAAGTAAATTGCTTTGAATTCATCACCAACATGTGGACTTAGTGCAGTGAAAAATGAGTACTGATAATGTATTGCTGTGACTTAGTGGCGAATAATGTAGCAAGGTTAGAATGTTGAAGACAGAGTAAAGCAACTGAAGTTAAATCATGTTTGCAACATTACTCACAAGCAAAGTTCAGAATATCTTGCTGCAAATTGTGTCATGTTTAGGAACCAAAACCAGTATTATACTAAAGGAGGTTAACACAGTTTTGTAGTACCTGTAGTGAGGTCAGGACTCAACACATTTTATCATACAGCAATAAAGAGTTTAACGAATTGCCTCAATAAGTCAAACCCAGTTTTAGTAGGAGTTTAGGAAGGAAGGGAGATGAGTGTTTACCTCTGATCTTCATATAAACTTAGCTCCTATTGCACCTCATTTTATTGTAACTGACTTCACGCGTTGAGTTATTTAGCTGTTTTAATTTTAAAGGTTAAATTTCTGACTGAATTCTACTGTATAGCTAGACTTTTAATAATATCACAATGACTCTAGTAGAGATAAGTAACTTCGTCTGACTTGGGTTACCCTTGGTAACATGTTACTATGTATAATGTACGGTAATTTAAATCACCTTACTTTTTGTAACTGTGCGACGCTGTATAGAATAATGAGAAAATAGGGCACCAGGTCCGACTGACAATCACAGATGCCACTCCTGAAATTATACATCCATCTCAATATTTAGGTGAAAATATGCTTACATGAAGGTCGTGTAATCGATATGCATTATATCTAGGCTGTAACTATAATATGATGTTTCAGAACGTTAAGCAACATTTCATACTATGGGAGAAAATGCAGGCAGGAAAGTGCGTTACAACTTCTTATAGTAACTCATTTATTATACACATGACTACTGAGGCTGTGCCTACAACTAGAGCTCTGTGCCTACAACTAGAGCTAGACGTGTGTGTGTGTATATGATTCTACACTGTAATACAGTGGTGGGTTGCGTGGTAACCAGGCGAACCAATGAGAGTGAGTCTTTTTTTGGTGGGGAATGGTTTACCACATGCTGATTGGTTGGTAAGGGAAGCAAGGCTAGTTGTGTGGCAGCCACTATGTGTATATTAGTCTCGTCCTTGACGCGCTTGCGTCAGTACTGTCTTATCATTGAAGAAGTAATTATTTTAAAGTTCTTTATATTAGCTTCTAATAAATCATTTGCATTTGGTGGTGCGGCTTTAGTGAAGAATCATTACAATCCCTTCAAAAGGTAAGTAATTCAGTGTGACTTTCTATTATAATGAATAAACGATATCTTACACATCATTTGCCATGGTCAGTCGTTTATTCTGTTGATAAGAGATGTTAGGAAGGTAGTAGGTTGGTAGACAGCAACCACCCAGGGAGGTACTACCGTCCTACCAAATGAGCGTGAAACAGAAGCCTGAAATTGTTTTGCATGATGGTGGGATTGCTGGTGTCTTTTTCTGTCTCATAAACATGCAAGGTTGCAGGTATGTCTTGTTACTTCTATTTACACTTAGGTCACACTACACATTCATGTACATGCATATATATACTAACCCCTCTGGGGTTTCTTCTAGTTTTCTTCCTAGTTCTTGTTCTTGTTTATTTCTGGTTATGTCCATGGGGAAGTGGAACAGAATTTCTTCCTCCGTAAGCTATGCGTGTCGTAGGAGTCAACTAAATGCCGGTATTGGTATATTGTATTTTCTTTATAATTGCTGAAGGTGCTTTATATACAAGGATAATTTCCAGATTCTTGATCTTTCCCTTAATATCTTGTACTTCTGTTGTATCATTTGGAAGTTGCGCTTGGCCCTATTTACTTTTATTTGTTGGAAAAACAGTGATATTAAATATTATTTGTACACAGGACTGCTACATTATACATAAATTCCCTAAGTAATTTTCCTCACTCTAGTAAATCAGTCTCTCCATATATCATGGGTTCGTAAGGAGCTTAGAACATGACAAATATTTATCTGTCCTGACCACACACTTCTTTACCATTTTTAAGTTACACATCAGTAAGAAAGGATAACTAAATAAGATAGTAACGTAAGGTAGAAGGATAAAAGAAAACACTGACGGAGCCGGGGAGACATAAGATAGCAACACATGCTGAACACAATGTTAAATGAGATGTTTATTAGAGTAATATAAGGTTGATCCCATAAAGTAAAACAAATGTGTTTATTATTATTTCGTTCTATTTCATATTGTAGATGAAACTGCGGATCTTCACTGTGGACGCCTTCAGCGACTGTCCTTTCCAGGGTAACCCAGCTGCGGTGGTGCTTCTCACCCAGGTCAGTGCTCATACCCAGGTCAGTGCTCTCACCCAGGTCAGTGTCCTCAACCAGGTCAGTGTCCTCAACCTGGTCAGTGTCCTCAACCAGGTCAGTGTCCTCACCCAGGTCAGTGTCCTCAACCAGGTCAGTGCCCTCACCCAGGTCAGTGTCCTCAACCAGGTCAGTGCCCTCACTTAGGTCAGTGTCCTCAACCAGGTTAGTGCTCTCACCCAGGTCAGTGTTCTCACCCAAGTCAGTGCCCTCACCCAGGTCAGTGCTCTCACCCAGGTCAGTGCTCTCACCCAGGTCAGTGCTCTCACCCAGGTCAGTGCTCTCACCCAGGTCAGTATCCTCACCCAGGTCAGTGCCCTCACCCAGGTCAGTGTCCTCAACCAGGTCAGTGCCCTCACTTAGGTCAGTGTCCTCAACCAGGTTAGTGCTCTCACCCAGGTCAGTGTTCTCACCCAAGTCAGTGCCCTCACCCAGGTCAGTGCTCTCACCCAGGTCAGTGCTCTCACCCAGGTCAGTGCTCTCACCCAAGTCAGTGCTCTCACTCAGGTCAGTGCTCTCACCCAGGTCAGTGCTCTCACTCAGGTCAGTACTCTCACCCAGGTCAGTGCTCTCACCCAGGTCAGTGCTCTCACTCAGGTCAGTGCTCTCACCCAAGTCAGTGCTCTCACTCAGGTCAGTGCTCTCACCCAGGTCAGTGCTCTCACCCAGGTCAGTGCTCTCACCCAGGTCAGTGCTCTCACTCAGGTCAGTGCTCTCACCCAGGTCAGTGCTCTCACCCAGGTCAGTGCTCTCACCCAGGTCAGTGCTCTCACCCAGGTCAGTGCTCTCACCCAAGTCAGTGCTCTCACTCAGGTCAGTGCTCTCACTCAGGTCAGTGCTCTCACCCAGGTCAGTGCTCTCACTCAGGTCAGTGCTCTCACTCAAGTCAGTGCTCTCACTCAGGTCAGTGCTCTCACCCAGGTCAGTACCCTCATCCAGGTCAGTGCTCTCACCCAGGTCATTGCTCTCACTCAGGTCAGTGCTCTCACCCAGGTCAGTGCTCTCACCCAGGTCAGTGCTCTCACCCAGGTCAGTGCTCTCACCCAAGTCAGTGCTCTCACTCAGGTCAGTGCTCTCACCCAGGTCAGTGCTCTCACTCAGGTCAGTGCTCTCACTCAGGTCAGTACTCTCACCCAGGTCAGTGCTCTCACCCAGGTCAGTGCTCTCACCCAGGTCAGTGCTCTCACTCAGGTCAGTGCTCTCACCCAGGTCAGTGCTCTCACCCAGGTCAGTGCTCTCACCCAGGTCAGTGCTCTCACCCAGGTCAGTGCTCTCACTCAGGTCAGTGCTCTCACCCAGGTCAGTGCTCTCACCCAGGTCAGTGCTCTCACCCAGGTCAGTGCTCTCACCCAGGTCAGTGCTCTCACCCATGTCAGTGCCCTCACCCAGGTCAGTGCTCTCACCCAGGTCAGTGCTCTCACCCAGGTCAGTGCTCTCACCCAGGTCAGTGCTCTCACCCAGGTCAGTGCTCTCACCCAGGTCAGTGCTCTCACCCAGGTCAGTGCTCTCACCCAGGTCAGTGCTCTCACCCAGGTCAGTGCTCTCACCCAGGTCAGTGCTCTGTAACTATAATTTACTGTAGTACAGGGAAGCAGTGTGCTACAGTTCTAACCATCTTTTTAATAAAAAATTCACAGATGTCTGATATAGATAGAAAAGTTTCTAGTATCGTATAAGCACTGCACATTATCCTATTAACAAAAATATGCTTATTATTGTTTAGCTTTTTCATGTTGGAAATTAGTACTGATTTTGTATTTTCTGGATAAATGTCTCCAAATATATATTCTATTTAACTGATTACTTGGGATACATTCACTCACAAGATTTTTTTTTTTTTTTGGGCTTTCATGGTATTCTTAAGGACTTATTTTGCATATTTATTTAGAGTTTGTTGGTTATTTTGACTGAGAAGATTTTTTAAATTAATCGTTTGTATATTTTAAGGCAGTGAAGAAGCTAAAGAAGAATCAGTTAAGTATTATTGTGTTAAGTCTGATTACTCTTTGATAGAAGGAGAGCCCAAGAAAGCGTCGATAATGCTCAATTGAAATGAGCACCAATATTTATTAGAACAGTATATGAGGATGTCATATCTGGTTGCCAGTTTAGTTCATTTTCACTGAGGTAAGAGTGGATAAATATAGTATATTATCTTTCAGTACATAGTGTTTAGTATTAGGTGTGTAAATTGTCTTCTACAGTATTTTATGTATTTCATTAATAATACTTTTTTATGGGATCTCAATCTATGCTGACAATTTTATGCATGTTAGGAGTGGAATATTGGATAACTGCGTCATGTAATTTGTATTTTGAAATATTTTTTGACATTTTGGGAAAGTTAGATATTAGTTTGAGATTGGTAAAGTTTTCTACATCTTTTTGAGCATAATGCTCCATATGCTCACAGCCACAGGATGAGGCGACGCTGCAGAAGGTGGCTACTGAACTCAACTTGTCAGAGACATCATATGTGCGTCTCCTGGAGGGTGATGAATCTGCCCCCTGGACCGCCGGCTGCCGATACTCCCTCAGGTGGTTCACACCTGTACAGGAGGTTCTTCTGTGTGGACACGCTACCATCGCCACCGCCCATGTCCTCTTCTCTGAGCTGGGTATGTCTTTAAAACACTTTCACTCCATCCTAAATTGAAGTAAACACTAAAGAGTGTAATGTAAGCAAATCAGGGAGAGGGAGGGGTTTGAACCCATGGGAAGTGAGTCCTAAACCTCAAGCCAGTGCCTGTGAGGTTTAAACCTCACAGGTCACACTGGCTCTAATAAGATTTTTCCAACTAGGTACATTTCTATACACTATAGGAAAGTTAGCATTTGACCCACTGTGACCACAAAATGCAGGTTTATAGAGGCGAGTCCCACACCAGCTTGGCTGTGGCATGGGACTACAAAGCTGCAGGTCTGATATAACAATTCGTTACTGAAATTTAACAACAGCAAGTGTAAAACTGTGAAGTTTGGGGATGGGCAAAGAAGACATCAGACCTTGGGTTGAGTATTATACCAAGCATATCGTCTGAGCCACACATAAACCGAATAACTGCTGCAATAAATTTGCGTCTGTCAAATTTGAGACTAGCTTTCAGAAATTTAAGTATGGAGTTGACAGTGTATGCGGTGTACGTCAGGTCCATGGGGCACCGGTAAGGAACCCACACATAGTCAAGCACGTCACGAGAAAGTGCAGAGATATGCAACGAGACTAGTCATGGAGCGAAGGGGTATGTCTAATGAGGGCAGATTAAGGGAATCCAACCTTTTGACACCAGAGGAAAGAAGGACTAAGACTGACTGGGACAAATTCGTTGAGAGATGGGAAACATGTACACGAGGGCACAGCTGGAAGTTGAAAACACAGGTAAGTCACTGGGATGTTAGGAGGTATTTCTGCAGCCATATAGTGGTCAGGAAGTGGAAGAACCTGAAGATTGAAGTGGTAGAGGCAGGATTCAGACATTGATTTAAGAAGAGATATGATAAAACTCTCGAAGCCAGGAGAAAAATGACCCAATTAGCGACCATTGAAGAGATGGAAGCCAGGTGCTGAGACTCGACCCCTTCAACCACAAATAGGTAAGTAAATAAGTAGACACACAAATACAAACACACAAGAATAAATACACACACACAAAAATACATACACATCAAGCATACACATTAATAAATTAACATATGTACAAGAATAAACAATGATAGACGAGGGGATCGATCCCCAGACCACAAATTGACAAGCAAGAGCACAAACACATCAGCTACGAGAACTTCTAATAGAGAAATCACGAAAGTTATACAAACTGTATACACTTTCCATCAGAGGCACTATCTGTAACCCAACTAGCGATTTCCCAACAGCCCATGGGCTTCAGAGGCAAATCTAATTTCACTTCTTTCAATACCATATAGTTTATGAATACAAATAAAGTTGAAGTGAACAACTGTCAATGAATAAAAAGAGTGATGGACCAGGGGATCGATCCGTGGCCCACAAATTGACAGTTGGGTTACAGATGGTGCCTCTGATGGAAAGTATGTGCAGTTGGTACAACTTCAGAAATTTCACTATTAGAAGCCCTCGTAGCGGAGGTTTTAGTGAGTCAGCCTGTCACTTTGTCGACAGCGGATGGATACCTGGAACATGCCTGGAGAGGGTTTTGGGGATCAACGCCCCCGAGGCCCGGTCTGTGACCAGGCCTCGTGGTGGATCAGGGGATGATCAACAAGGCTGTTACTGTTGGCCGCACACAGATCGACGTACGAATCACACCCCTGCTGGTCAGGTACTAACTTTAGGTGTCTGTCCAGCACCTTCTTGAAGACAGCCATGGTCTAATTATAATCCCCCTTATGTATGCTGGGAGGCAGTTGAACAGTCTTGGGCCTCTGACACTTATTGTGTTGTCTTCTAGTGTACACGTGGCGCCCCTGCTTTTCACTGGGAGAATGTCCAATCTTTTGCCTTTATAGGTAGTGATTTTCGTGTGCAAATTTGGGACTAGTCCCTCTAGGATTTTCCAAGTGTATATTATCATGTATCTTTCTCTCCTGCATTCCAGGGAGTACAAATGAAGGGACTTCAGTCATTTCCAGTAATTTAGGTGCTTTATTGTACTTATCCATGCCGTGAAAGTTCTTTGTACATTCTCCAGGTTTGCAGTTTCGCCTGCTTGTATTTTTTGCTTTATGTATGCATTAGCAATTGAGGTTGCACGTGGAAACGAATCTTTAATATAAAAAGTGGGACCAAGACTGTGGCAAACACCATCTCAGTGGTCATCCAATTTATTATTAGCATTTCGAATGTGACGTGAGTTATCATCAGAATCCTAATAAAAATTTATATGTGAAACATTGTACAAAGTAAGATGGATATAGTAAATAAAGTGTAATGTTATGTAAAATCTGTAGGAAACCCAAGCAGCCAGCTAGAATTTGAAACTTTAAGTGGCGTTTTAGTGACGAGGAAGGAAGGCCACAAAATTGTCATGGATTTTCCCAGCAACCCTCCGGTGGCACTAACTCCAGAGCAGGAGAAGCAGCTGGCACCCCTGGTGCAGGTGGCTAGTGGAGGCCTCAGACTCCATACTGTCCTCATCTCTCACACACTCAAGTACCTCCTTGTGCGCCTTCATCACTCTTATTCCAGGTCGGTGCTAACAATTGCTTTGTGCTGACATTTGCAACATATGCTGGTCATGCATATTAAAAATTGTTAGTCACGAAAGAAAAAATTATTTTTAATAATGTTCATCATCATTAATTAGTTAATTTCTGTATCAGTGTTTCGTAGTTATTTGAACATTATTTATAAAAAAATAATAGACTAGATGGGAGGTTCTACATTAATCATACAACTACTTTGATGATTTAATAACTTCGTTATCCACCTCATACCAATCCTGTGGATGAAAGTAAAAAATAGAGAAAAGATTAAGAGGAACATGACGGGTCCAAGTACCGGGACCCTTCATACTGGTAGCTAAGCCAATTACAGTAGTATTAATATATTTTGTTAATAGCACATACTTTGCTACATAAACTTGTTAATTAAACTAGATACTTCGGTTATAAATTATTTACTTTAGGTAAAATTACAGTAGAGAACAAATTAATTGTGATTATCTTAAAATATGTCTTAGTCTCCATCTAAATTAATGTAGTTTAGGTTCTTTTCTTTTCATATGACTTTGCTACTGACTTCTGACAGCCATTCAGCAGTGGTGTTACTCTGCGACTCTTGCCAGTGCTACAACTGCTGTTGTTCAGTAAGGCTATTCCTCCAAGTGTGCTCAGCGAATGATTGTGGTTTCGCCAAATTCTCCCCTTCATTTCATGATTACTGTTGAAATTACACCTAGGAAGTATGCAAGTATTGTAGCTCTTAGAAAACATGATTTGAATATCAGATCGGCTAAAATTTGAGCCTAGCAAAGTCAACTGAAGAGAGATGACGACATTGGTGATTGTGGAGCACTGCGTTGAAGAAGTTGTGGAAAAATACGCAAGACAACACTTCACGATGACAAGGTTATCATAAAAAAATAGTGTGAAGGATCCCCAAAAAACCAGCAAAGATCTACAAAGACATATGGCTTCAGCTACCGTAAATGTTTATTCTTCAACTGCTCGACGACGGCTTCTTGAAGTTGGCAGAAGTGCCTGAAAGCCGGTAAAGAAACTATTATTGACAGCTTCTATAAAGAAAAAAGGGCTGCAGTGAGCATTTGATCATAAGGGATGGACGACAGATGAATGGAGAAATGTTATATTTTCAGTTGTAGCTCATTTTGAAGAACACGGGTACAGATCAGTGGTAGTGAGACAGAGCAAAGGCGAACCTCTTCAGAATGGACACGTTATTCAAAAAGTGCCAAAACACCCACCTAAGAAGATGTTTTGGAGTAGTTTTACTGCTAAAACCCTGGACGGCTTATTATTGAGGGAACGATGAACAGTCACAAATACAAGGCAATCCTGGCAACTCGTGTGCTTCCTATTGTGGATAGTGACTTTGCTGATGGAAAAGGCATTTTCCAGCAGGATCTTCCTCCATGCCGCACTTTCAGAAAAATGCTGACATTCTTTGAAGAGAGTGAGCTAAGCGTTCTAAATTGGCCTGGAAACTCTTCCGACCTCAACCCAGTTGAGAATCTATGGGCAATAGCCAAATGCAGGATCGAGAAAAAAGGACTGTTTAACTGTGGAGAAGCTAATTGCTGCTATTATTAAGACCTGGTACCACGACGAAAAACTTGCCAAAATGTGTTTAACATTGGTGGATTTTATGTCCAAGCATGTAGCAATTTTTATTAAAGCTAAAGGTAGTGAAATCTCTTATTAAAGTATTTATATCATATCATTGACGTGTGTTTTTAAATAAACATTAATTTTCTAATGAAAAGTATTTATTCACTGTCCCAATTAATATACACACTACTTTAAAATATTTAGTAAAAATTTCTAGTAATATAGAACTGAAAAAAATGCTTAAACATCTTGTAAACATTTATCAGTGAGAGATGCTAAAATTTAAGGATTTTCTCACTCTTTCTCACATGGTACTATATAAATAATAATAATAATATTAATAAATTGCATAAACAGTGGTAGACTATCATACTACTGATGGTATACAATAACAACAGAATAATGATTATGAAACATGTACAAGACTTGGTTATCTTTATTACAGACACCCCAAGTGTTGCACATGTTGTATGGTTCCGTGATTATTGTAACTTCCAACATATGTCATTTTTCAAGGAAGGAATTGGAAGCCATTGAGCCAAATTTCAATGATATGAAGACCGCTCACGACGGGTCTCTGGTACAGTGTGTGATGGTGTGTGTCGCAGGGGATGAGAACCAGCAGTATCATGCCTACTCCAGATTCTTTGCCCCATTGTATGGAATCAACGAGGACCCCGTCACAGGTGAGCACTTTATTATAGGTGGTAATCCTCAAGCAGTTATTCTCTCTCTCTCTCTCTCTCTCTCTCTCTCTCTCTCTCTCTCTCTCTATAATATATATATATATATATATATATATATTATATATATATATATATATATATATATATATATATATATATATATATATATATATATATATATATATGTCGTGCCGATTAGGTAAAACTTGGGATTTTGGCTTAAATAGCAACGCTCATCTTGCCATATAAGACAGGCGAAAATTTGTGTATGCAATAATTTCGTCAAAATCATTCTGAACCGAACGAAAAAATATATTTCATAGTGTTTGTTTATTATTAAATTATTGTAAACGTATCTAAAATATATTTAGTTGGGTTTGGCTAAATTAAATTGCGCTTGTTAAAATAAGGTTAGGTAGGTTTTCAAAGTTTCTCTTGGTACAAAATTATAAATTTTTACATTAACATAAATTTTGCAAAATGGAACTCTGTTTGCAAAATGGAACTCTGTGAACCCTTAACTAACATTTTTAACCTATCTCTTCAAACAGGTGTAGTGTCTGATACGTGGAAGATGGCTAATGTAATTCCTATTTTTAAAGCAGGGGACAAGTCGTTACCATCAAATTACCGCCCAATAAGTCTAACATCAATTGTAGGCAAATTACTAGAGTCGATTATAGCTGATAGCATAAGAAGCCATCTCGATAGGCATAATTTGATTAATGATACTCAGCATGGATTCACTAGGGGCCGTTCATGCCTAACTAATTTATTTACTTTTTTCAGTAAGGCTTTTGAGGCAGTTGATCATGATAAAGAATTCGATATTGTTTATTTGGATTTTAGTAAGGCTTTTGATAGAGTACCACATCAGAGACTGTTAAAGAAAGTGGCTGCTCATGGCATTGGGGAAAAAGTGTTGTCATGGATCGAGTCATGGCTCACCAATAGGAAGCAGAGGGTGTGCATAAATGGGGTTAAATCGGAGTGGGGATCTGTAACAAGTGGCGTTCCTCAGGGATCGGTTTTGGGCCCGTTGTTGTTTATAATATATATAAATGACCTTGACGAGGGAATTTCTAGTGATATGAGCAAATTCGCTGATGACACGAAGATAGGTAGGATAATCGATTCAGACGTAGATGTCAGTGAACTACAGGAGGATTTAGACAAACTCAATTCCTGGTCAGAAAAATGGCAGATGCAGTTCAATGTAGATAAATGCAAAGTTCTAAAGCTCGGGAGTGTCCATAACCCAAGCACTTATAAGTTAAATAACGTAGAACTTAGCCATACAG
The DNA here is from genome assembly GCA_009830355.1 of Cherax destructor. NCBI lineage: Eukaryota > Metazoa > Arthropoda > Malacostraca > Decapoda > Parastacidae > Cherax > Cherax destructor. Next base: position 23,883 of record WNWK01002454.1, on the reverse strand, counting down.
ATTGCGAGAAGGACTTGGGGGTGATGGTAAGCAGCAACCTTAAACCAAGACAGCAATGCCTAAGCGTACGTAATAAGGCAAATAGATTACTGGGATTTATATCAAGAAGTGTTAGCAACAGAAGTCCAGAGGTTATATTACAGCTTTATACATCATTAGTAAGGCCTCACCTAGATTACGCAGCTCAGTTCTGGTCTCCATATTACAGAATGGACATAAATTCGTTAGAAAACATTCAGCGTAGAATGACTAAATTAATACATAGCATTAGAAATCTTCCTTACGAAGAAAGATTAAGGACCCTTAAATTACATTCACTTGTAAGACGTAGAATGAGGGAGACATGATCGAGGTATACAAGTGGAAAATGGTATTAACAAAGGGGATATAAATAAGGTCTTGAGGGTATCTCTCCAAGAGAGAACCCGCAATAATGGATTCAAGTTAGATAAGTTTAGATTTAGAAAGGATATAGGAAAGTATTGGTTTGGAAATAAAATTATCAAAGCTTATTTCTTGGGTAGCATTGAAAATTAGGTTGAACAAATATTCTGTTAGTGGGGATGGAATTGAAGGACCTGTCTAGTATGGGCCAACAGGCCTGCTGCAGTGTTCCTCCTTTCTATGTTCTTATGTTCTTAAAAATATATCTTTAAACGTATAAGAAAAAATTTTAGAAAGGACTTATTTAAATGAGTTCTTGCTAATTGACCAGTTTTACCTAATCGCACGACATATATATATATATATATATATATATATATATATATATATATATATATATATATATATATATATATATATATATATATATATATATATATATAAACATTTATAAGATCACAGTAAACGTGAAATCAAAATATGCAAGACAACCACTATGGAAAAATAGAGATTCCATTTCTGACTATTTTCAATTATCAAGGAACTATAAAACAAAACATAACAAGAAGGCTTATAGAGGGCAAGACTACACCTAAAGTGCTGACATCGCCCGACTCTGTGAAGAGGACCTGAAATTTCTTCCCAAGCTTAATATTTGTCATTAAATTCTTCCAAAATTTTTTTAAATTTTAAATGAATCAATTTATATAAACCCAAAAGAAATATTCATATTATTTTCAAAACTTTTTTTAATGAAACATGATTCTATTATATTCCTCTTAACCATGGACTTGCTTGATACAACTTTCTCAGGAGATTTTAGCCAAGCAGTGTTTTTAAAAAAGTAGAAAGTTGTGTCAAGCAGGTTTGAGGGGAATATGCTGTAAAAAGCAGTTTTGAATTATGAATATTTTTTTGGTTTTTATAAATTGGTTCATCCATCTCTAATCTGTGTATTTTCTTTTACTTCAGTTTCATTGTCCTGACTGCTTATACAAGTAAGACATGAGATTTTACAGTATTTAGAGGAAGTTCAGATACTGTGGGTGTTATAGGGCATTCCTGGTTATCAGCGTCACATAATTCCTCCAAAAAAAATCCCCCATCCAACACCGTTCACAACGTGAATACACGTGAATACACGTGAATACACGTGAATACACGTGAATACGTCCTACACACTCTGAGGAGCGGCGCTTGCATCGAGTCTCTCATCTATGTGACAAAAAGCTACTCTTGAAAAATACTTATGAAAATTTACCCATTGAGTGTTGCATGTGACATATAAATGGGAAAGTGAAAGGGAAGTATTGATCTAACTAAACTAATCTTAAATGATACAAACTTGTTCATTATTTTCCTTTTTTTCATTGTAGATGAAGGGTTTTCAGAAACCGAAAAGTTGTTAAATTAGACCCCCTTTTATATGGGTATCTTTAATGCGCGTTTCGCCACACAGTGGCTTCATCAGTCCAATACAAAAAGAAAGTAGTAATAAGGGGGGTTTGGTAATCAGTCCCTGGGCCCTGGAGTCGTGTGTTCAGTCCATCAATCTTGAAGTAAATACAACATAAGGCAAAAAAGTTGTTAATACTGTAGACAGGTGAGATAAAACGGGGGAAAGGCAGGTCATAGTGGTATCAACCACTAGTCAAAGGGATCCTTGTCAGGTTTGGTTGTTTGAAGAACCCCTTTTGTATCAAGTTCCCGAAGTTGCTTTTCAGACAGGTTGATACCACTATGACTGCCTCCTCCTGCTTCACATCTCACCTGTCTAATTTAACAACTTCTTTTTTTGTTGTATTTACTTCAAGATTGATGGACTGAACACATCGACTCCAGGCCCGAGGACTGTTTACCTCATTTTATTAAGAACATAAGACATAAACATAAGAAAGGAGGAACACTGCAGCAGGCCTGTTGGCCCATACTAGGCAGGTCCTTCACAATCCGTCCCACTAACAGAATATTTGCTCAACCCAATCTTCAATGCTACCCAAGAAATAAGCTTTGACAATTCTACCCACTCATGCGCGAGTCCCACTCCCAAAACCAACCCCTCTCACTCATGAATTTATCCCAAACCCAAATTTGAAACTACCCAAGGTCCTAGCTTCAATAACCCTACTAGGCAGACTGTTCCACTCATCAACTACCCTATTTCCAAACCAATACTTTCCTATATCCTTTCTAAATCTAAACTTATCTAACTTGAATCCATTATTGCGGGTTCTCTCTTGGAGAATACCCCAGACCTTATTTATATCCCCCTTTTGGGAATACCCATTTTCCACTTGTATACCTCGATCCCTGTTCCCCTCATTCTACGTCTTACAAGTGAATGTAATTTTAGGGTTTTCAATCTTTCTTCGTAGGAAGATTTCTAATGCTTATTAATTTAGTCATTCTACGCTGAATGTTTTCTAACGATTATGTCCATTCTGTAATATGGAGACCAGAACAGGCTGCGTAATCTAGGTGAGGCCTTACTAATGATGTATAAAGCTGTAATATAACCTCTGGACTTCTGTTGCTAACACTTCTTGATATAAATCCAGTAATCTATTTGCCTTATTAAATGCGCTTAGGCATTGCTGTCTTGGTTTAAGGTTGCTGCTTACCATCACCCCAAGTCCTTCTCATTCTGTATGGCTAAGTTCTACGTTATTTAACTTATAAGTGCTGGGTTATGGACACTCCGAGCTTCAGAACCTTGCATTTATCTACATTGAACTGCATCTGCCACTTTTTGACCACGAATTAAGTTGTCTAAATCTTCCTGAAGTTCTATGACATCTATGTTTGAATCAATTATCTACTATCTTCAGTGTCAGTCGGCTTAATTTGTCATATCTAGTAATCCACTTCATCAAGTCATTGAATAAATAGCAATGGGCCTAGACTGATCCCTATGGAACACCACTTGTTACAAGTCCCCATTCGGTTAACCCCATTTATGCACACTCTCTGCTTCCTATTGGTGAGCCATGACTCGATCCATGACAGCACTTTTCCCCCAATGCCATGAGCTGCCACTTTCTTTAACAGTCTCTGATGGGTACTCTATCAAAAGCCTTACTAAAGTCTAAATATACAAAATCGAATTCTTTATCGTGATCAACAGCCTCAAAAGCTTTACTGAAGAAGGTTAATAAATTAGATAGGCAGGAAGCCCCTCGTGAATCCATGCTGGGTATCATTAATCAAATTATGGTTATCTAGATGGCTTCTAATAATATCAGCTATAATTGACTCTGTAATTGCTACAATTGAGGTCAGGCTTATTGGGCGGTAGTTAGGCGGTAGTGACTTGTCCCCTGCTTTAAAAATAGGAATTACATTAGCCATCTTCCACATATCAGACACTACACCTGTTTGAAGAGATAAATTAAAAATGTTAGATATTGGTTCACAGAGTTCCATTTGCATTCCTGAAGAACCCTTGCAAAAGCTCATCAGGACCGCGATTTATTTTGTTTCAGTCGTCCAGCTGTTTCATAATCATTTCAGCTAGTGACTGTGATATTACATAATTTATCTTCTTCTGGGCCTCTGTAAAAATTAATTACTGGGATATTATTAATGTCTTCCTGTGTGAAAACCGAGAAAATAATTATTAAAAATAGAGCACATATCATTCTCCTTGTCAGTAAGATGCCCAAAGTTATTTTTAAGGGACCTATCTTATCCTAACTTTTGTTCTATAAACCTGGAAAAAACTTTTGGGTTAGTTTTGAATCCCTAGCAACTTTAATTTCATAGTCCCGTTTAGCTTTTCTTATTCCCTTTTAACGTCCTCTTAATGTCAGTATACTGATTTATAAGATGACCCTCACCTCTTTATCGCCTATAAATTCCTTTCTTCTGCCTAAAAGATATTTGAGCCTATTATTCATCCATTTTGGGTCATTTCTACTTGATCTAATTTCTTTATACGGGATAAATGTTCTTTGGGCAGCCTGTATAGTGTTAAGAAAACTGTCATATTGATACCTCTCTTCTTCACCCAGTCCACAGTTGATAAGTGTTCTCTAAGTCCATTATAATCTGCTAAGCGAAAATCTGGGACCATTACTGAATTATCCCTACTATCATACATCCATTCAATGCTAAAGGTAATTGACTTGTGGTCGCTTGAGCAGATTCCTCTGTAATTTCTAAATTATTAACAAGGGTTTCCTTGCTTGCAGAACCAAGTCAAGTAGGTTATTTCCCCTTGTAGGTTCTGTTACAAACTGCTTCAAAAGCAATCCTGAACTACTTCTAAAGTCGTTAGATTCTAAATTCCCTGTCATGAAATTCAATCAATCTGACTAAAGTTAAAGTCCCTAGAATTACTACGTTATCGTGTCTTGTAGCCTTAACAATTTCTCCCAAAGTAGTCTCCTTGTTCCTATCTAAGTTTGGAGGACGGTAAATCACGCCTAAAATCAATTTTCACACCCTCTGAAAATTCTATCCAGACAGACTCTGTATGTGTTAATTCAGACTTTATACCCGTTTTATGCAACAATTTAAATGATCACGGACATAGAGTGCCACCCCACCCTTTCCCGATACTTCTGTCTACTTGGAACAATTTAAAACCCTGAATGTGACATTCGGCAGGCAAGTCCCGATTTTCATATTAAACCATGTCTCAGTTATTGCAAAAACATCAATATTACCCGTACTTGCAACTAATCTCAACTCGTCCATCTTATTCCTAGCACTACGACTATTGGTGTAATATATAAATAGAGACCCTCCTTTATCTTTACCCTTCCTGCTCATCTCTGATTTTCCACTATACCTATTACTGTCCTTGTCATCTAGTGTCACTAGCTTCCACTATCCACCATATTCTGCCTATTACTAGTTCTCCTACAACTTATAATATTACTACACTGGGACTTCTCTGTTTCCCCAAAACCCATACCACTAACTATTTCTAGTTTAAAGCCCTAACAGCTCCCTCCACTGCAGTTGCCAGTGCCCCACCCCAGACCTGGATAAGGAACCCCATCCCTGGCATACATGTCATTTCTGCCATAGAAGAGGTCCCAGTTGTCAATGAATGTTACTGAATTTTCCTTACAGTATTTGTCCAGCCAGCAATTGACACCAATTGCCCCGGACAGCCATTCATTTCAACTCCTCTCCTTGGCAAAATACCACATATGACAGGGTTCCCACCCTTCTTCCCAATTATGTCTATTGCTGACCTAAACCTACTAGTCAGGTCCTCACTCCTACGTCTGCCAACATCGTTGCCTCCAGCACTGAGACAGATATAGGATTGCTCCCATTACCTCTCATGATGTCGTCCAGACGGCTAACAATATCCTCCATCCCAGCCCCAGGAAAGCAAACCCTCTGTCTCCTACTCCTATCAATCAAACAGAAAGCCCTATCCATGTACCTAACCTGACTGTCCCCAACAACAACAATGTTTTTACCTTCCTTTGTGTCTTTCGTCGTGACGCTCCCAGAAGTCGACTCACATTCATCGGGTAGCACGGAGAATGGGTTCGATGTTTCCACACATTCTCCTGGGTCTTCGTTGTTTCTACCTCTCCACCCGTCCTCTTGAGCCTTAACTTTGTCCCATGCGTTTTAGCCACTGTCCAGGTTCCTTTCCTGGCAGGATTCTCAACAGGAGGATTACTACGAATCCTCTTGTTTTCCTCAGTCAGTCGCTGTATCTCAAGCTTAGCTACCCTCAGTTCTTCATTCAGCTGCTGGTAGAGTAGCTCAAGAGAGGACATCTTCAGATTGACAGAGAGCACACAAGACACGTCTTCACTGAGTTAAGTCAGGTCCACCACTGAGTTAAGTCAGGTCCACCACTGAGTTAAGTCAGGTCCACCACTCCAGTTAAGTCAGGTCCACCACTGAGTTAAGTCAGGTCCACCACTGAGTTAAGTCAGGTCCACCACTGCGTTAAGTCAGGTCCACCACTTGGGTAGAATTGAAAATTAAGTTGGGCAATTATTCTGTTAGTGGGATGGATTGTGAAGGACCTGCCTAGTATGGGCCAACAGGCCTGCTGCAGTGTTCCTCCTTTCTTATGTTCTTATGTTCAGGGTGTGCCAGTATTTAATAAGTATTGTACAAGTATATTAAAATGAAATTATGGTACAGTATATGACTAGTAAATATCTACACTATAAATATCCGTCAAGGAAAGTGCCTTGACACCGGTAAGGTTACAAGGTAGTATATAGACCAAGAGGTGTGTGCTTTTAAGTGTATAAACACACAGTGCTTTGATATATTTAAGGGAATGAAGTATTCTTGACTAGAGGCAAATTGGTTAAGTGTAGCCTTAGTGACCCTTATGGAGTCCATAGGCTTAAAATCTCATTAATCAACCACTGTTACCGATGAGGGCTTTTGTTCCAAGGTGATTGATCTATCCTTCCTTTGGACTGAATCTACTTCCTATTCCAGATTGTATATAACTTATGGGTTTGGCAATTTTCTTTAATTATTGTGATATAAATATTTCGCTAAACCATAAACATGTGCACTGCTAAGTCATCTTGTCAGTGAATACTAATATGTGATCTAATGTGTGTTTTAAAAGGATGATTGTTCAAACAAAACTAAAAAAAAAAAGGTGCATGACCCTTGGCCCAGTCTCTGGACCCATTATGTACCTCTGTAAGCTTTTGACTACCACCCACAGGATGGATATGGGGTGCATAATAAAGATATTAAACTAAACTAAACCCTTGTGGGTTTGATGCCTAATTGATTATAATAATGACAGTGACAAGTATATTTTAGCATAAGACATGTTTGTACACAGGAGTGTAACAATTTGGTGAACATGCCAAAAGCTCCTTTATATGCAGAGCATTTCAGGCAAACTTAAGACTAACTTAAGATTAATAGGGCAATAACAGTGCAGTAATTTTACATATGGTCATTAGGTGAGTTACAATGAATACAAGAAAATTTAATACAGTCTCTCCTCACTCAACGACGGAGATAGGGACCCAAGACACCGTCGGTAAGCGAATTCGTCGCTAAACGAGGAGCATACTATACAGGTCTCCCTCCACATTTGTCCAATCTCTTTTTAAAGCTACCCAAGGTCCTATCGAAGCTAAAACCTTGGGTAGTTTCAAATTTAGGTTGGATAAATACATGAGTGAGAGGGGTTGGATTTGATTGGGACTTGCATGTGAGTAAATAGAATTATCAAAGGTTATTGCTTGGGTAACGTTTATTCTGCAAGTGGGTTGGATTTGTGAAAGACCTGCCTAGTATGGGCCAACAGGCATATTGCAGTGTTCCTCCTTTCTTATGTTCTTATGAGTGAGAGGGGTTGCATGTAAGTGGGACTTGCTCATGAATAAATAGAATTATCAAAGCTTATTGCTTGGGTAGCATTTATTCTGTTAGTGGGTTGGATTTGTGAAGGACCTGCCAAGTATAGGCCAAGAGGCCTGCTGCAGTATTCCTCCTTTCTTATGTTCATATGTTCTTAAATGTTTATAAAGCAGTGTACTGTATATTGTAATAAATAGAATTGAGGAAATCAGGTCTAATATACATTATTTAGGTACAAATACTGGTCAGAGAGCCCGTCGTAAGTCCGAGGCGTCGGTAAACGAGTACGTCGCTAAGTGAGGAGAAGCTGTATTCAACTAGTTCACACTATATGGCTTTAGTAACTTTAGTAGAGAATAATTACAGTTTTGATATACAGTGGACCCTCGGTTAACGAAAGGTCCCGTTAACGAAAGTTTCGGAAAACGTAAGCTTTTTTCGGAATCGGTTAGCGAAAAATTCCTTGGTTACCGAAAGGTATTAGACGTGTCCGCCTGCTCCGCGCAAGCGCAGGACGCCAGTGAAGCGTTGTTTACCATTGAGAGAACATTACCTAGCGCGCTCTTTCAAAGATTCACAATATATTTGGTGTCTTTTTGGTGGTTTAGTGATTGTCACTGTGAAATAAGTCACCATGGGTCCAAAGAAGCTTCCTAGTGGCACCCCAGTGGTAGCAGGCATGCAGGAGTGTAGCATTCATGCAGAGAGTGTAGCATTCATGCAGAGTGTGTAGCATTCATGCAGGGAGTGTAGCATTCATGCAGGGAGTGTAGCATTCATGCAGGGAGTGTAGCATTCATGCAGGGAGTGTAGCATTCATGCAGGGAGTGTAGCATTCATGCAGGGAGTGTAGCATTCATGCAGGAGTGTAGCATTCATGCAGGGAGTGTAGCATTCATGCAGGAGTGTAGCATTCATGCAGGGAGTGTAGCATTCATGCAGGAGTGTAGCAGGCATGCAGGGAGTGTAGCAGGCATGCAGGGAGTGTAGCAGGCATGCAGGGAGTGTAGCAGGCATGCAGGGAGTGTAGCAGGCATGCAGGGAGTGTAGCAGGCATGCAGGGAGTGTAGCAGGCATGCAGGGAGTGTAGCAGGCATGCAGGGAGTGTAGCAGGCATGCAGGGAGTGTAGCAGGCATGCAGGAGTGTAGCAGGCATGCAGGGAGTGTAGCAGGCATGCAGGGAGTGTAGCAGGCATGCAGGGAGTGTAGCAGGCATGCAGGGAGTGTAGCAGGCATGCAGGGAGTGTAGCAGGCATGCAGGGAGTGTAGCAGCATGCAGGAGTGTAGCATTCATGCAGGGAGTGTAGCAGGCATGCAGGGAGTGTAGCAGGCATGCAGGGAGGTAGCAGGCATGCAGGGAGTGTAGCAGGCATGCAGGGAGTGTTGCAGGCATGCAGGAGTGTAGCAGACATGCAGGGAGTGTAGCAGGCATGCAGGGAGTGTAGCAGGCATGCAGGGAGTGTAGCAGGCATGCAGGAGTGTAGCAGGCATGCAGGGAGTGTAGCAGGCATGCAGGAGTGTAGCAGGCATGCAGGGAGTGTAGCAGGCATGCAGGGAGTGTAGCAGGCATGCAGGGAGTGTAGCAGGCATGCAGGGAGTGTAGCAGGCATGCAGGGAGTGTAGCAGGCATGCAGGGAGTGTAGCAGGCATGCAGGGAGTGTAGCAGGCATGCGGGAGTGTAGCAGGCATGCAGGGAGTGTAGCAGGCATGCAGGGAGTGTAGCAGGCATGCAGGAGTGTAGCAGGCATGCAGGGAGTGTAGCAGGCATGCAGGGAGTGTAGCAGGCATGCATTAAAAGAAAAAGAAGGAAGTAACCCCAGAGGGACTTGTTACCTGAAGTCCTTTTGGAGGATTCCCTTCCAACCATTAACACCCTGCCCCTGTCAGCAACTCTACCTTCCAGATGCTTGCAACTCTTCAATAAAGGTAAGTAAATGTTATTGTTTTTTTTTTTTGATTGATTATTTTTGTGGAGCAATTAATTGTATTTACATTATTTCTTATGGGAAATAAGGTTTCAGATAACGAAAGATTCAGATTAAGTAATAGCTCCTGGACCGGATTAATTAGGGTTTTCTACAGAAAACTAGGATTTTCTACAGAAAACTAGGATTTTCTACAGAAAACTAGGATTTTCTACAGAAAACTAGGATTTTCTACAGAAAACTAGGATTTTCTACAGAAAACTAGGATTTTCTACAGAAAACTAGGACTTTCTACAGAAAACTAGGATTTTCTATAGGCGACTAAAATGTCGGAAGCATTGGGCTAGGCAGCACTGTGTGTGCATCATGTGCAGTTTCATATAGAGGTGTTCCTTTCACGGACTATTTTGCGGTCATTGCTACCCACCTTCGCACCCGTTGGCAACAACGCTGGTCTGACCTGCTGAATAACAAACTTCATTCTATTAAACCGGTTATAGGTTTCTGGCCCGTTAACCGAGGGTCCACTGTACAGTGGACCCTTGAAAATCGGCTCCTTTGAATATCGGCGAATTTGAAAATAGGCCACTTTTTCGGCAAAATATTGGCTTGATTTTCGTCCGTTGGCTTAAAAATCGACGGTTGTCTGAAATGCGTACGAGTGGCCTCCCAGCTGCCTGGGCACACAAACACCATTCAGCATCAGTGTGCCATTGTTTACCAGTGAGTGACGATCACCTCATGCGTTCATACGATATGTTTCTTAATATTTCATTCGTTTTAGTGCTTGCAACTGCTAAATAAGCCACCATGGGCCCAAAGAAAGCGCTCTTAGTGCCAGCTCTTTGCTAAAGAAGGTGAGAAACACGATAGAATTCAAGAATGAAAACACCAGACAGGGTACTTCCCCACAAAAATCAGCCAGGGTACTTCCCCACACAAATCAGCCAGGGTACTTCCCCACACAAATCAGCCAGGGTACTTCCCCACACAAATCAGCCAGGGTACTTCCCCAAACCAGGCAGGGTACTACCCCACACCAGGCAGGGTACTACCCCACACCAGGCAGGGTACTTCCCCACACCAGTTAGGGTACTTCCCCACACAAGGCAGGGTACTTCCCCACACCAGGCAGGGTACTTCCCCACACCAGTTAGGGTACTTCCCTACACCAGGCAGGGTACTTCCCCACACCAGGCAGGGTACTTCCCCACACCAGGCAGGGTACTTCCCCACACCAGGCAGGGTACTTCCCACACCAGGCAGGGTACTTCCCCACACCAGGCAGGGTCTTCCCACACCAGGCAGGGTACTTCCCCACACCAGGCAGGGTACTTCCCCACACCAGGCAGGGTACTTCCCCACACCAGGCAGGGTACTTCCCCACACCAGGCAGGGTACTTCCCCACACCAGGCAGGGTACTTCCCCACACCAGGCAGGGTACTTCCCCACACCAGGCAGGGTACTTCCCACACCAGGCAGGGTACTTCCCCACACCAGGCAGGGTGCTTCCCACACCAGGCAGGGTGCTTCCCACACCAGGCAGGGTACTTCCCCACACCAGGCAGGGTCTTCCCCACACCAGGCAGGGCTTCCCCACACCAGGCAGGGTACTTCCCCACACCAGGCAGGGTACTTCCCCACACCAGGCAGGGTACTTCCCCACACCAGGCAGGGTCTTCCCACACCAGGCAGGGTACTTCCCCACACCAGGCAGGGTACTTCCCACACCAGGCAGGGTACTTCCCACACCAGGCAGGGTACTTCCCCACACCAGGCAGGGTACTTCCCCACACCAGGCAGGGTACTTCCCACACCAGCAGGGTACTTCCACACCAGCAGGGTACTTCCCACACCAGGCAGGGTACTTCCCACACCAGGCAGGGTACTTCCCCACACAAATCCCAGCCAGGGTACTTCCCACACCAAGCTCAAACAAATATCTTATTTTAGGTTTAGGTTTTATTTTAGGTTAATATAGACATTTTCATTACTCCATCTATGATATTTTCTTCAAAATTAAATAAGAAACAAGTTACATATCATATAGTATATAAACATTGGTACAATGTTTATATGCTATCGAGTGGTGAGTCGGGTGGAGAGTAAACATTACGTTTTCTCTGATGCAGCGTTAGACAAAACTGTAAATCTGGCGCCTGGTGCAGTAACCGCCCATCATACGCATTTGTTTACAATTCTCGGCATGAATTATTCATTACTTCTCCCTTTGTTTATGATGGCATCTAAAGGTAGTTGTTAGAAATGATTAAACTCGGTGAACATGGTAATAATATATCTGTGTAGTGTAATAATATGGCTGTGTAGTGAAGCCCTGGGTGGGGGACTACATACGTGTACCTATGTCTACAGGCTACCTACACTTAAGTCCTACAAATAAATACTACACACCTCTCTCCCTACATTAAGACTAACAAATATTTTAAAGTAAGTAATGAATGTACTGTGGCAGTAAAAGACAAAGAAGGGAAGTAACCCTGGAAAAGGACTTGGTACCTGAAGTCTATGGAAGGGAATTCCCCTTCCAAACAATAGTAACTCTTAAATCCTCTACCCTCCTCCTGTCTTCCACACATCAACAACTCTTCAATAAAGGTGTGTCAAGTTATTACTGTTTTATACTTCATGTCTCATTGTTTTCTGTGTAGAGAAATGTACATTTTATGTAAAAAAAAATATTTTTTTAAATACTTTTGGATGCTGGAACGGATTAATTTGATTTACATTATTTCTTATGGGGAAAATGGTTTCGAAAGTCGTCCATTTTCAAAATAGGGGACTCAGGAATGGATTATGAACAATTTTCAAAGGCCCACTGTAGTTTATAAAAATGCATTACGTAGTAGGTAAAATACAGTACAGTAGTAGGTAAATTTGGGTGCCAGGGGTAAATGTAAATGGGAACTGTTAATTGAGCTATGTGTAGAAAGAGGTTTGGTAATAAGTAATACATATTTTATGAAAAAGAGAATAAATAAGTATACATACAAGGTTTGATATAGCACGTAATGAAAGTAGTTTGTTAGATTATGTATTGGTGGATAAAAGGTTGATGGGTAGGCTTCAGGATGTATATGTTTATAGAGGGGCAACGGATATATCGGATCATTATTTAGTTGTAGCTACAGTTAGAGTAAAGGTAGATGGGACAAAAGAAAATGGCAACAGCAAGTAAGAGAGAGGTAAAAGTGTATAAACTAAGGGAGGAGGAAGTTAGGGTGAGATATAAGCAACTATTGGCAAAAGGTGGGCTAGTACAAGTATGAGTAGTGGGGGGTTGAAGAGAGTTGGGATAGTTTTAAATATGCAGTATTAGAATGTGGGGCAGAAGTTTGTGGCTATAGGAGGGTGGGTGCAGGAGGAGAAGAGGAGCGAGTGGTGTGATAAAAAGAAAAAGGTAGCTTATGAGAGGTTTTTACAAAACAGAAGTGTTAATAGAAGAGCAGAGTATATGGAGAGTAAAGAAAGGTGAAGAGAGTGGTGAGAGAGTGCAAAAGAAGAGCAGATGAAAGAATAGGAGAGGCTCTGTCAAGAAATTTTGCTGAAAACAAGAAAACTTTTGGAGTGAGATAAAAAAGGTAAGAACGCCTAGGGAACGAATGGATTTGTCAGTTAAAAACAGAGTAGGGGAGTTAGTAGATGGGGAGCTGGAGGTATTGGGTAGATGGCGGGAATATTTTGAGTAACTTTTAAATGTCAATGAAAAAAGGGAGGCGGTAATTTCATGCACTGGCCAGGAAGGTATAACATTGTTTAGGAGTGAAGAGGAGCAGGATGTGAGTGTAGGGGAGGTGCGTGAGGCATTACGTAGAATGAAAGGGGGTAAAGCAGCTGGAACTGACGGGATCATGACAGAAATGTTAAAAGCAGGGGGAGATATAGTGTTGGAGTGGTTGGTATTGTTGTTTAATAAATGTATGAAAGAGGGGAAGGTACCTAGGGAGAGAGCATGTATAGTTCCTTTATATAAAGGGAAGGGGTATAAAAGAGATTGTAAGAATTATAGGGGAATAAGTTTACTGAGTATTCCAGGTAAAGTGTACGGTAGGGTTATTATTGAAAGAATTAGAGGTAAGACAGAGAGTAGGATTGCAGATGAGCAAGGAGGCTTTAGAGTGGGTAGGGGATGTGTAGATCAAGTGTTTACATTGAAGCATATATGTGAACAGTATTTAGATAAAGGTAGGGAAGTTTTCATTGCATTTATGGATTTAGAAAAGGCATATGATAGAGTGGATAGGGGAGCAATGTGGCAAATGTTGCAAGTGTATGGAATAGGTAGTAAGTTACTGAATGCTGTAAATAGTTTTTATGAGGATAGTGAGGCTCAGGTTAGGGTGTGTAGAAGAGAGGGACATTACTTCCCGGTAAAAGTAGCTCTTAGACAGGGCTGTGTAATGTCACCATGGTTGTTTAATATACAGTGGACCCCCGGATTACGATGACGTCAGATTACGCTAAATTGGTTAGCGATACATTTTCCGTAAAAATATTGGCTCATTTTACGATGATCTGCTCGAATACGCTATTCATCTTGGAGCCACCCTGCCCTGGAAAAGGGACAACGCGCCATCCACAGTCAGTGTGCCATTGTTTCCAGCAAGTGGCGCCACCCACACATTCATACCATACATTTTGTAATTTTTCCACTGCTTTAGTGCCTGCAACTGCTAAATAAGCCACCATGGGTCCAAAAAGACTCCTAGTGCCAGCCCTGTGGTAAAGAGGCTCAGAAATATGGCAGGGAGTGTAGCAGGGATGCAGGGAGTGTAGCAACAATGCGGGAGTGTATCAAGGATGCAGGAGTGTATCAAGGATGCAGGGAGTGTATCAAGGATGCAGGGAGTGTATCAAGGATGCAGGGAGTGTATCAAGGATGCAGGGAGTGTATCAAGGATGCAGGGAGTGTAGCAGGCATGCAGGGAGTGTAGCAAGGATGCAGGGGAGTGTAGCTGGCATGCAGGGAGTGTAGCAAGGATGCAGGGGTGTTGCAGGGAGTATAGCAGGGATGCAGGGAGTGTAGCAAGGATGCAGGGAGTGTAGCAGGCATGCAGGGAGTGTAGCAAGGATGCAGGAGTGTAGCAAGGATACAGTGAGTGTAGCAGGCATGCAGTGAGTGTAGCAGGCATGCAGTGAGTGTAGCAGGCATGCAGGGAGTGTAGCAGGCATGCAGGAGTGTAGAGGTATGCAGGGAGTGTAGCAGGTATGCAGGGAGTGTAGCAGGAAGGCAAGGACTTGGTACCTGAAGTGTTAATGGAAGGGGATTCCCCTTCCAAACACTAGCATACTCCTTCCTCTCCCTCCTTCCATCTTCCACACATCACAACTCTTCAATAAAGGTAAGTGTTAAGTTATTATACGTACTGTTGTAGTATTTATTTGTGGTAATATATATATGCATGTATCAATCGTCCTGTGTAAGTTAATGTGTAAATAATATTTATTTTAATACTTTTAGGTGTCTGGAATGGATTAATTTTATTTCCATTATTTCTTATGGGGAAAATATTCAGATTACGATATTTTTGGTTTACGATAAGTCCTCTGGAACGGATTAATATCTAATCCGGGGGTCCATTATTGTAAAGATGGGCTTGTAAAAGAAGTAAATGCTAGGGTGTTGGGGAGAGGAATGGGATTAAATTATGGGGAATTAAATGCAAAATGGGAGTTGACCGTTACTTTTTGCTGATGATACTGTGCTTATGGGAGATTCTAAAGAAAAGTTGCAAAGGTTAGTGGACGAGTTTGGGAGGGTGTGTAAAGGTAGAAAGTTGAAAGTGAACATAGATAAGAGTAAGGTGATGAGGGTATCAAACGATTTAAATAAAGAAAAATTGGATATCACATTGGAGAGAGGGATTATGGAAGAAGTAAATGTTTTCAGATATTTGGGAGTTGACTTGTTAGCAGATGGGTTTATGAAGGATGAGGTTAACCATAGAATTGATGAAGGAAAAAAGGTGAGTGGTTCGTTGAGGTATCTGTGGAGACAAAAAATGTTATCCATGGAGGCAAAGAAGGAAATGTAAGAAAGTATAGTGGTACCAACACTCTTATATGGGTGTGAAGCATGGGTTGCAAATGCTGCAGCGTGGAGGCGGATGGAGGCAGTGGAGATGTCCTGTCTAAGGGCAATGTGTGATATAAATATTATGCAGAAAATTCGGAGTGTGGAAATTAGGAGGTGTGGAGTTACTAAAAGTATTAGTCAGAGGGCTGAAGAGGGATTGTTGAGGTTGTTTGGTCATTTAGAGAGAATGGATCAAAGTAGAATGACTTGGAGAGTTTATAAATCTGTAGGGGAAGGAAGGCGGGATAGGGGTTGTCCTCGAAAAGGTTGGAGGGAGGGGGTAAAGGAGGTTTTGTGGGCGAGGGGCTTGGACTTCCAGCAAGCATGTGTGAACGTGTTAGATAGGAGTGAATGGAGATGAATGATTTTTGGGACCTGACGAGCTGTTGGAGTGTGAGCAGGGTAACATTTTGTGAAGGAATTCAGAGAAACCAGAAATTGATTTAGTTGGACTTGAGTCCTGGAAATGGGAAGTACAATGCCTGCACTTTAAAGGAGGGGTCTGGGATAGTGACAGCTTAGAGGTACTTATTCTCAGCTGTCATATCTGAAACGCTCTGCAAAGACAGTGATTATGTATGAGTGAGGTGAAAGTGTTGAATGATGATGAAAGTATTTTCTTTTGGGGATTTTCTTTCTTTTGGGTCACCCTGCCTCGGTGGGAGACGGCCGACTTGTGAAAAAAAAAAAATTCAATTTACCACAATTTAATTAAAACAATGATGTTGAAAGAACTTTAAATTTGAAATAATGATTAAATAGTTGAGCAATCATCAAGGACAATTTACAATATGAAGTACAGTGGACCCCGGTGTTCGTGATGCTCCAAGCTCGAACAATTATGTAAGTTATTTTGTAAGTGCTTTTGAGGGTATACAGTGGACTGTGTTCATGATTTTCGTTCCAGAATGCTGTTCAAGTGCCGTTAAACGAATTTGTTCCCATAAGGAATAATGTAAATTAGAATAGTCCTTTTAGACCCCCAAATATACATACAAAAATACACTTACATAATTGTTGAGTTTGGAGCATCACGTAAACTGGGGGTCCACTGTATATGGGGTCTAAAAGGAATAGTCTAATTTACATTATTCCTTATGGAAACAAATTCGTTTGTAACGGCACTTGAACAGCATTCTGGAACGAATAAATCACGAACACCGGGGTCACTGTATTACAATTTAGCACAATTTAAAACAATGAAATTTAAACATTTATAAGTCTGAAGTAATGAGTAAATGGTTGAGCAATCATCAAGCACAATTTACAATAATGAATTTGAAACAATTTTAAGTTTGAAGTAAATGATCAAATAGTTGAGCAGTCTTAAATTATTTAGGAGTTTTTGAGTAATTGGTAGGTATTAAGTAAAGTGTTTGTCTGGTTAATTTTGGGTGATGAAGTGATTTTTAACCCTTTACCGGGCAATCCCTGGAAAATGATAATTTCGAAATGTATTTCATATGAGTGGATAGAGTAACTCAATGTAAGGATAATCAGCCCATATAATTGAAATTCTAAAAAAAACTTTTCACGCAATTGCCAATATTCAAGGACCGTCTACAGACGGTCCTGACCGTTAAAGGGTGTCAAATTCTGAATGTTGCAAATTTGCAATTGTTAATAAAACACCAAATAAGTATTTTTCTATTTTATTATACTAATAGACAATATCAAAAACACAAATGGAACTTGTTTCCAAACATTTTGTAGGTATAAAAAATATAAAAGTGAACCAAAGAGCAACATGGACACATTGCAAAGGAATAAAACTTTCAAGTCCCATATTCCTGAATTTCCTGAGAAAAAACAATCATTCTTGATCACTAATTGCTACAATGAAAGGCTATGAAGCACTTTCTTTCCTTCTTGATGCATAGATTTACCTTGCATACGGCACACAAAAATGAGGATGTGACATGATTTTCGTTTGCTGCAATAATTGCATGTAAATATTCTGCCTTGCACTGGCCAGTGACCTAGCATTTTATCAAACCTATCATTTTGGTCAAACTTCACACTGTCATCAGGCCTTTCTGCACGTTGGTACTGCACTGGAGATGGCAACAGGTCATCTGGTTCTGGATCTGAGTCACTTTCCACCAAAATGCAGAGATATTTGAACTTCTGTTGGAAGGGTTCACAATAGAACAATTTCTCATTGATCTATAATGACAATAAGAATGTTCTGTACACACCCAGACCACTACAGAATTCATATATGCACTAGAAATTTTTATATAAATATTTATTTACTGAAATTTAAAATGGGCCCTGGCGAGGCGGGACCGTCTGTACACGGTCCTCTTTTGTTGCACTTTTTCAATTGCATGGTACACTCATATTATGCATATCTAACTCCTGATATATATCTCAAAATATGCCTAAACTATTCATTTACACACTGGACACAACAATTAGTACTTACCGACATTGTAGAGTGTATAATCACAGTGTATATGAGTGGAACAAGAGCAAAAATTCGGCTCTGGGTGACGCCAAGCGAGAAGTGTTTACATTTTGGTCTCTCAACCAATGGGAAGCGAGCAGATGCCGGTCTCACTTAGCTGGAGCGACTCACAGAAGGCTTGTGATTGGTCAGATATAGAGAATGGGAACCTAGATGCGCTGGGGGAGTAGGATGACACGCGCAAAAAACACGTGTTTAGGACCGTCTGTACACGGTCCTGCCCGGTAAAGGGTTAAGTAGGGCCTTAAATTGATATGCAGGCATGGGCCCTTTAGTGTGTTCAGGCAATGAATTCCAGATCTTTGGGCCCTTTATGTGCATAGCATTTTTGCATAGGTAGAGATAAATAAATAAATAAAATAAAATATTTATTTCTTTGCAAAGGTTACAATGTGTGTGTACATATACAGTGGTCCCTCTCGTTTCGGTGATTCCGACTCGGTGATTTCAAGTTTCGAGCGCTTTTTTCAGTCAATATTTCCCTCGTCTATCGGTCATTCCCTCGACTATCGGTCCGTACCAGACCTGTCTGCCTGCCCGCGCTTGCATGCCTCACCGCGCAGGATGCCAGCCTAGCGTTGTTTACCATTGAGAGAACATTACCCAGCGTGCTCTTTCAAACATTTCACAATAAATTTATTCTGTTTATTGCTGGTTTAGTGATTGTCACTGTGAAATAAGTCACCATGGGTCCAAAGAAGCTTTCTAGTGGCACCCCTGTGGTAAAGAAAGTGAGGAACACCATCGAGTGAAGAAGGAGATTGTAGAAAAATATGAGAGTGGCGTACGTGTGAGTGAGCTTGCCAGAATGTCAACAAAAAACACATCTACTATCACCTCTATCCTGGCAAGAGAAAAGAAATCAAGGAAGCTAATGTTGCAAAAGGTGTTGATATGTTAACGAAAAATAGATCGAAAACAGTGGATGAGATTGAGAAGTTGTTGGGGGTGTGGATAATTGAAAAACAGATAGCAAGTGATAGTATTTCCACGGCGATAATTTGTGAAAAGGCAAGGCAGTTGCATGCAGATCTTGTCAAGACAATGCCTGGAACCAGTGGTGATGTGAGTGATTTTAAAGCCAGCAAAGGCTGGTTTGAGAGATTTAAGAAACATAGTGGCATACAGTGTTGTGAGGCATGGTGAGGCAGCCAGCTCAGACAAACGTGCAGCTGAAAAATTTGTGTAGGAATTCAAGGGTTCGTAGACACTGAAAATTTAAACCCCAACAAGTGTTTAATTGTGATGAAACAGGCCTGTTTTGGAAGAAAATGCCAAACAGGACCTTCATTACTCAGGAGGAAAAGGCATTGCCAGGACACAAGCCTATGAAAGACAGGCTAACTCTCATGTTGTTGGCAACACTAGTGGGGATTTTAACCCTTTCGGGGTCGGTGCCATACTAGTACGTTTTACGAGCAGGCCGTACTAGTACGCGTAAATTCTAGCGGCCTCAAATTAAGCGGGAAACGGCTGGTAGGCCTACATATGAAAGAATGGCTCTGTGTGGTCAGTGTGCGCAGTTTAAAAAAAATCCTGCAGCACACACCGCATAATGAGAAAAAAACTCCGACCATTTTTTTGTTTAAAACAGCGACTTTGCAGTCTATTTTCATAAGGTATTTATTGATGTACAGTGGACCCCGCCTAACGAGCAGGCTTCTGGAATGAATTTTGCTCATTAGAGGGGGTCCACTGTATTCTCTTTTGTTGGTCTCATTTGATAGAATGGAAGATATATTATAGAAATAGAGATGATTTTCATTGGTTTGACAATGACAAGTACCTTGAAATCGAGCTCAAAATAGCGAAAATGTTCAATTTTGCCGATGTTCAAAGTAAACAAATCACACCATACTCCAATACACATCAACTGGCGAGTCTAATATTCTTGCACAAGTGCGCTGATATTATTTATACCATTTTTACAATGATGCAGTTGTATACATAACAGTTAATCTTCTATTTTTGTGAGAATAAAAATTCAAAATGGAAAGCAAAAGTAATGTAAGAGGGGCCTGGAGACGTGACTAATGAACAGAGAAGATGTTATTTTAGTGCCAGGAATGTCTGCTTTGTTTATTCTGGACCCTATTTTGAAATTGGCATCGTTTGAAATTTGTGTGAAATTGGCCAAATTACTTTTTTCTGACCACTATTTTAGGTAGTTGAAATTGGTAAATAGGCAGTTTCTTGTACTCAATTGATAGAAGAAATGGAGTTCTAGCGAAATAGCTATGATTTTAGTGGACTGGAACATTGTAATTGGCCAAAAATAGGGCTAAAGGGCGAAATCGCCGATCGTAAACATCTTCGAGACCGATAGCTTGCGAGACATAATTCCGTAAGTTTTCTTCAAATTTCATAATTTTGGTGTTGTTATGATCGGAAAAAGATTCTCTATCATTTCATCAGAAAAATACAGTGGTACTCAAAGTTACGATGGTCCCCAAAATCGCCCTTTTATGAAGTTTATTTTTTTAAATGCTTTTGTAAGTATATTTTGGGGGTGTAAAAGGACTAGTTATTTTACATTATTCCTTATGGGGATAAATTCGTTTGGTAATGGCACTTGAACAGCATTCTCGAACGAAAAATATCGTGAACTCGAGGTACCACTGTATTTTTTTTTTTTTCAAAAATTTTCGACCCTGAGAACGTGTTTCCGAGAAGGCCTGTCGACCCCAAAGGGTTAAAGTGAAGCCTTTACTGGTGTATCACTCTGAAAATCCCAGTGTGCTCAAGAAACACATTGTTAACAAGAATAATTTGTGTTGTATTCTAAGGCTAACACCAAGGCATGGGTCACGACGGCAATTTTCGTGGAATGGCTCACTGGAGTGTTTGGCCCCAGTGTGAAGAAATACCTCCTGGAAAAGAAATTGCCACTCAAGTGCCTCCTGCTACTGGACAATGCTCCTGCTCATCCTCACAACTTGAAAGACTATTTGTCTGACAACTTCAGTTTCATCACAGTGAAGTTCTTGCCTCCTAACACCACTCCTCTCATCCAGCCCATGGACCAGCAGGTCATTTCTAACTTCAAAACTGTACACCAAAGCAGTGTTTGAAAAGTGCTTTGAAGTGACCTCGGACACTGAGTTGACCCTAAGAGAGTTCGGGAAAAGATCACTTAAATATCCTCCATTGCATAGGCCTTATAGGTAAGACTTGGGAGGGAGTGACTTCCAGGACTTTGAACTCTGCTTGAGACCACTGTGGCCAGATTGTGTTGAAAAGAGGGATTTTGAAGGATTTGAGGTGACCCTGACGACCTTGTGCCTGTTGTGGAAGATATTGTGGAATTGGGCAAGTCCCTGGGGTTGGAGGTGAATGGTGAGGATGTGGAAGAGTTGGTGGAGGACCACAGGGTATACCTAACCAATGAAGAGCTGAAAGAGCTTCATCAGGATCAACATCAGACGACATTTAAAGAAATTGATTCAGAGGAGGAGGATGGACAGGGTGAGGTAGTAACTTCTTCAGAGATTAGGAAATTTGTTCTATGTGGACTAAGGTGCAGACATTTGTTGAAAAACACCACCCTGAGCAAGCTGAAACAAGCCATATCTGCAACATGTTCAGTGACAGAACCTTGTCCCACTTCAGGAAAATGTTAAAGAGGCGCCAGAAACAGAGCACTCTGGACAGTTTACTTTTCTAGACAGGGGTCTAGTGACTCTCAAGCTGGTCCTAGTGGCATTAAAAGAAAAAAGGGAAGTAACCCCAGATAGGACTTGTTACCTGAAGTCCTTATGGAGGGGATTCCCCTTCCAAACACTATCCCCTCCCCCAGTCCTCCTCCCTATCTTCCAGATGCCAGCAACTCTCTTCAATAAAGGTAAGTAAATGTTATTTTAAATGTTTAATTATAAATTTATTACTTCGTAATTGTTTTGTGTATGTAAAACTATAGTATTTATTCTTTAAAAAAAAATTTTTTGTGAATGTTTTGGGTGGAACGGTTAATTGTGTTTACATTATTTCTTATGGGAAATAAGGTTTTGACTTTCGAGAATTCGTGTTAAGGTCTAGCTCCTGGAACGGATTATGACCGGAAAGTCGAGGGACCACTGTACATACAGTGGACCCCGGAAATCGAACGCCTCCCAACTCGGCCTATTATGTAAGTTTATTATTTTAAGTGCTTTTATAAGTGTATTTTTGGGGGTCTGAAATGGACTAATCTAATTTACATTATTCCTTATGGGAATACAGTGGACCCTCGGTTAACGAATACCCCGAAATCGTGCAATTATGTAAGTATAATTTTGTAAGTTCTTGTGGAAGTGTATTTTGGGGGTCTGAAATAGACTAACCTATGTGAAATTTTTCCTTAAGGGAGTAAATTGTTTAGTAATGGCACTTGAGCAGACTTCAGGAGTGAAGTTTTACGAAACTCACGAAAATTTGGGGGTCCCCCTGTATATTCGTTCGGAACAGCACTTGAACAGCATTCTGGAAAAGAAAATGTTGATTCGGGGGGCCACTGTAATATGATTGGAGCAAAGAAAGCCACTATCATGCCAAGGCATTTCAGACTCGAGGGATATTGAAAGAGTGATTTGTGGCTTGTATTATGCCTGTGTGTTCTGTTGTAGTTATCAAGTAGTAGTTTGAGAGGAGGGTTATATTTGAATATAATGTTCTGTGTGTGTACTAGGCACAATAATAAGTGTGGATTTTTATATATTAAGCAAGTTAAGGCTCTTAAAAAGCAGTGGAGGTGCTGTCTGGTGCAGGAGTTAGTAATCAATCGCTTTTCAGCTTTTGTTGGGTTATTAAAGGTTAAGGTGATTTGCTGTGGTTGAGTTCCATGCACAAATACCATAGGTAAGGGGAAATGAGAGTGGTGAAGAGTCATTCGGGGTACATAATACCATATCTTTAAGAGGATGACTACTGTTTTGGAAACTTTTTGGATATTTGCTGTATGTGGGTCTGGAATGTGAGACTGCAGTCAAGGTGCAGACCTAGAAATTTGCCCTCTGTGTCTTGAAATGGGTGAACCATTTATCAATATGTTTAGCTGTACATTTAAAGCTCTGTTTCCAAATAGCATGAAGTAGGTTTTGTCTATATTGAGAGTAAGTTTGTTCGTATCATCCAAGTAGATATTTTAAGTAGTTCGTCATTTACAGTATCTGTTAGTATGGTTGGGTTTGGGTGAGAGAAGATATAAGTAGTGTCATCTGCAAATAAAATTGGGTTTAAGGAGTTTAGATGCGTTTGGGAGGTCATTGATGTAAATGAGAAAGAAAGTGGGCCAAGGACACTACCCTTTGGGACTCCAACAAGGACAGGTTGTGTAGTGGAGTTAGCTCCATTTGTTATACATACATACTGTTTTCTATTGGTAAGATAAGATTTTGGGAATCAAGAGTGTGTCCTCTGACCCCATAATGTTCAGTTTTAGGTGCAATAGGTCATGGTCAACTGTATCAAAAACTTTTCATAAGTCAATGAAAAGTCCTAGGGAATTTATTTTTTAGTGTAGAATGTATTAGTTCAAGCATACTATAATTGCATCCAGTTTTTTTTTTTTGTCTAAATCCAAACTGACAGGGGTTAAGTATGTCATGGGATACTAAGTAGGAGTAGTTTTGTTTGTGAATTAATTTCTCGAAGATTTTAGATAGTAGGGGCAAGTTTTATAACTCTTTCCATGGATTTGATGTTAAGAAATTAA
>WNWK01002453.1:197500-207500 GCA_009830355.1 Cherax destructor | reverse complement strand
CCAATTACTCCCTATTTAAATACTTTTTTTCACCCCATTTGGATATCGCTGTATGACATACTGAATATTGGAGTATTTTACGTCAATTTCAACTCCAGTTTTCACCCATTTGGTCACCATTCCTCACCATCTCAGAACTCACCCATTCCCCATTAGACCCCTGCTCTCCATTTGCAATGAGAGCGAAACTGGATTAAATAGGTGGAGGTTTGTGAAGTGGAAAATGGAGTAGAAAGGTGGAGTGATGGAGTAAAGGGGATGTTGGAGTTAGAGGTGAAAGGGTAGAGGAGTGGGAAAATGGGGTGCTGATATGGGAGTTATGGAGTGGGGTGCTGGAGTGGGGTGCTGGAGTGGGGTGCTGGAGTGGGGTGCTGGAGTGGGGTGCTGGAGTGGGGTACTGGAGTGGGGTGCTGGAGTGGGGTGCTGGAGTGGGGTGCTGGAGTGGGGTGCTGGAGTGGGGTGCTGGAGCGGGGTGCTGGAGTGGGGTGCTGGAGTGTTGTGCTGGAGTGGCGGTGATGGAGGGGTGATGGAGTGGGGCTGGAGTGGGGTGCTGGAGTGGGGTGCTGGAGTGGGGTGCTGGAGTGGGGTGCTGGAGTGGGGTGCTGGAGTGGGGTGCTGGAGTGGGGTGCTGGAGTGGGGTGCTGGAGTGGGGTACTGGAGTAGGGTACTGGAGTGGGGTACTAGAATAGGGTGCTGGAGTGGGGTGCTGGAGTGGGGTGCTGGAGTGGGGTGCTGGAGTGGGGTGCTGGAGTGTGGTGCTGGAGTGGCGGTGATGGAGTGGCGGTGATGGAGTGGGGGTGATGGAGTGGGGCTGGAGTGGGGTGCTGGAGTGGGGTGCTGGAGTGGGGTGCTGGAGTGGGGTGCTGGAGTGGGGTGATGGAGTGGGGTGCTGGAGTGGGGTGCTGGAGTGGGGTGTTGGAATGGGGTGATGGAGTGGAGGAGAGAGTATCAGTGATGGTAGAGGGGAAGAAGCAAGGAGAGGAGAGAGGTGGGAGAGTGAGAGGATGTATAGAATAGAAGGGAGAAGGCAAGAGACGGATGGAAGGAATAGCAGAATGGAAGAAAGAGAGACAGACAGAGGGGGGAACGGATAAGAAAGAATAGGTGGGAAACAGGAAGGAAGGAATGGGAGTGAATGGGAAGACGACACAACTATGAGATACATCACAGATGAGAAATTGGAATAGGAGGTGGGGAGAGGAAATGATTCTTCAGGAGAGAAAAAATTAAAGTGGCAAATGAAAAATAGTGGATGTAGGAGATGAGAGGGAAACAAAGGGAGATAGTAGATAGATGAGAGAGAGAAGATAATATATAAAGCAGAAGAAGGGGAGAGAAAATAGTGGAGATGAGATAGCCAGGAGGTGTAAAAACTAGAGAGAAAAAGAGAAGATGGAAGGAAGAATGAAGGATGAAGAAGACTGGAGGAAGAAGAAAGGGAAAGGAGGAGTTTAGGAAAATTAAAGGAGAGGACACCGAAGGGTGAAAAGGAAGAAGATAAGAAAGAAAGGAGAGGTGACGAGGGGAAGTAAATGGACAGTGAAGGATGAGGATTATAAAAGGGGAAAAAATAAGTTGGGAAGTAAAGGAATGGGAGACTGAGATTGTGTGTGTGTGTGTGTGTGTGTGTGTGTGTGTGTGTGTGTGTGTGTGTGTGTGTAGAGAGAGAGAGAGAGAGAGAGAGAGAGAGAGAGAGAGAGAGAACGCTATAATATTTCTGATATATATTTACCTAATGTTGCGAGAATTTCATATATGTAAAAAACATTCTCAAACTGCTTCGAGACGCTAAAATATGCAATAAAAAACATTCTCTATAAGCAGGGGGGAGAGAGAGAGAGCTAAGACGGCCTTCATATTCGTAATATCTACGAAAATCTTTCATCACATACACGAATACAAATTGAAAGAAGTAATACAATATCTGCGTAATACCACACCGACCATCTTCCTGGAATTTATATTTCAATAACATATCAGCGTATTGCTAGATCGTGATTGCTTCTTGTTAGTACGTAATTTCGAACAAAAGACGTGTTTCAGAACAGGCATTTATTGGGACAACGTTTCGCTATGTGTAGACGTTTACTAGGTATGGACTTGTGTTAGTTTTTTCAGTCTTTTAACCAACCAGTACCATGCTGGTTAGGAACTTAAGAACTGTATACGAGATCCTAAGTTAAGCATCTAACACGATGGCGTATTATCGAGCACCCAGCACCAGCATGGAGCCTACACCTGGTCAAGCACGTTTGGAAATCGTCAATGCAAGTGTATACACACACACACACGCACACACACACACCCACACACACACACACAGCGAAGAGGCGGGGCCATGAGCTGAGTCTCGACCCCTGCAACCACAATTAGGTGAGTACACACACACTGCCCTCAATACTCCCACACGCAGCTCCTGCAATACATTAAAAGCTCTTCAACACACAGCCTCTACAGTGTGCAAACAGCCCCTGCAACACAAACAGCCCCTTACAACTCACAAAGAATCCCTAAAACATATAACCAAGTACAACTCGTAAGCAACTACGTACAACTCGTAAGCAACTACGTACAACTCGTAAGAAACCACGTACAACTCGTAAGCATCCACGTACAACTCGTAAGAAACCACGTACAACTCGCAAGTAACAACTTACAACTCAAAAACAACTAGGTACAACTCTCTAACAACCTCTTGCAGCAAACAGCCCCTCACAACCAGCAAACACAAACACGAAAACACAGTATCACCTTCGTAACACACGTAACAAGTTAGTTAGGTTATAACAGTGTAACCTGAAGTACATAAATGGCGCTGCTTCTCTCCTTGCATCGTTAAAATCCACTTTGATATTTCTTATCATGAGATGAGATGATTTATTCTATTTGTAGATGAAAAGGGAGAAGAGGAGGAGGAAGAGGAGGAGGTGGAGGAGAAAGAGGAGGAGGAAGAGAAGGAAGAGGGTGCTGGGGAAGAGTAGCAGGAAGAAAAGGAGAGAATGCTGGAGAAAAGAAGCAAGGAGCAAGAGAAGGAAGAGGATGTTGGGGAAGAAGAGAAGGAAGCGGATGCTGGGGAAGAAGAGAAGGAAGAGGATTGCTGGGGAAGAAAAGAAGAAGGAAGAGGATGCTGGGGAAGAGGAGCAGAAGGAAGACGAGGATGGGAAGAAAAATATGAGGTGGAGGATGGAGATTAAGCGAGATAGGGATAGGCAGAAGAAAGAAGGAAAATGAAAGAAATGATGACGGTAAAGCAGTTTATCATCACTGCTGCATTACCCAAAAACTAAACCCGTAGGAGTTGTACAGCGTCCAGGGAATGGGAGGCAATCAGGTTTGCTCCGAGGATGGGAAGTGAGGATGAGGGGGTGGAGAGGGGGGCGGGGGTGATTATGGATGGGAGGGGAACTGTTGTGGGAGGTCTTCAAGTGTACGTAGACATGTTATCTTGGGGAGAATAATATTTGATATAGACGCTCTCTCCCCTTCTCTCACTTCTCCCCTTCTCTCACTTCTCCCCTTTTCCAGTCTTCCTTCTCTCACTTCTCCCCTTTTCCAGTCTTCCTTCTCTCACTTCTCCCCTTCTCCAGTCTTCCTTCTCTCACTTCTCCCCTTCTCCAATCTTCCTTCTCTCACTTCTCCCCTTCTCTAGTCTTCCTTCTCTCACTTCTCCCCTTCTCTAGTCTTCCTTCTCTCACTTCTCCCCTTTTCCAGTCTTCCTTCTCTCACGTCTCCCCTTCTCCAGTCTTCCTTCTCTCACTTCTCCCCTTCTCTAGTCTTCCTTCTCTCACTTCTCCCCTTTTCCAGTCTTCCTTCTCTCACTTCTCCCCTTCTCCAGTCTTCCTTCTCTCACTTCTCCCCTTCTCCAGTCTTCCTTCTCTCACTTCTCCCCTTCTCCAGTCTTCCTTCTCTCACTTCTCCTCTTCTCTAGTCTTCCTTCTCTCACTTCTCCCCTTCTCCAGTCTTTCTTCTCTCACTTCTCCCCTTCTCCAGTCTTCCTTCTCTCACTTCTCCCCTTCTCCAGTCTTCCTTCTCTCACTTCTCCCTCTTCTCTAGTCTTCCTTCTCTCACTTCTCCCCTTCTCCAGTCTTTCTTCTATCACTTCTCCCCTTCTCCAGTCTTCCTTCTCTCACTTCTCCCCTTCTCCAGTCTTCCTTCTCTCACTTCTCCCTCTTCTCTACCTCTCAAATACTTCTTTTTGCTCTCGCTTCTTTCAGTTTTATTAAACTAATAAAACATTATATGTCGTGCCGAATAGGTAAAACTTGCGATTTTGGCTTAAATAGCAACGCTCTTCTTGCCGAATAAGGCAAGCAAAAATTTTTGTATGCCATAATTTCGCAAAAATTATTCTGAACCTAACGAAAAAAATATATTAAAGTGTTTTTATTATTAAATTATGTGTAAACTTGTCTAAAATATATTTAGTTGGATTAGGCTAAATTAAATTGCGCTTGTCATAATAAGGTTAGGTAAGTTTTCTAAGGTTATTTTGGTGCAAAATTATTAATTTTTACATTAACATAAATGAAAAAAAATATATCTTTAAATGTATAAGAGAAAATTTTAGAAGGGACTTAATTTTAAATGAGTTCTTGCTAATTGACCAATTTTACCTATTCGGCACGACACACACACACACACACACCAGTGGTTGTTTAATACTGATACCCAACACTGGTTCACCAGCGTTGGATGACTAGTGGTTGCCTAATTACTACCTACACCAGTACACCTGCTGTTGCTCACCTAGCAGGTCATCCTCTGACAGAAACCTGTGTTAGGAAACACGTTCCTGTTTCCTGACAATCAAAACACCACGCATAGGCGTGGTGTTTTGATTGTCAGAAAAGTCTGACATTCTGTGAGGGCAAGTTCTGTAAGAAGATTGACTTCTTTATTTGCCTTTCTCTCCTAAATTACTGTCGAAAGGTAGTGTGTGTGTGTGTGTGTGTGTGTGTGTGTGTGTGTATGTGTGTGTGTGTGTGTGTGTGTGTAACAGGGGGGCAGATTTATAGAGTTATATCACGAGATGAGGCTATTTTGGGAGGTTGGCAATAACCGGCCTCGATCATCATCTGCCTTACCCTCTACAGCCTCTGTGTATAATTCACACACACTATACATCTATACAGGAAGGGCCACACCATATATCGTTTTATACAAGATCGTTTACCCACGAGAGTACATCCCTCCATAAACGATAATTCACAATTATATCCCATTGTATACAATTGTTCACACTATATCCCTCAATATACTATATTAATGCACAATATATCCCTCTATACACAATAGTTCTATATCCCTCTATACACAATTGTTCTCTGTCCATCTATTTATTAATATTCAGTATATCCTTCTATACAGTTCTATATGCCTCTATACACAATAGTTCTATATCCCTCTATACACAATAGTTCTATATCCCTCTGTACACAATAGTTCTATATCCCTCTATACACAATAGTTTTATATCCCTCTATACACAATAGTTCTATATGCCTCTATACACAATAGTTCTATATCCCTCTATACACAATAGTTCTATATCCCTCTGTACACAATAGTTCTATATCCCTCTATACACAATAGTTTTATATCCCTCTATACACAATAGTTCTATATGCCTCTATACACAATAGTTCTATATCCCTCTATACACAATAGTTCTATATCCCTCTGTACACAATAGTTCTATATCCCTCTGTACACAATAGTTCTATATCCATCTGTACACAATAGTTCTATATCCCTCTATACACAATAGTTCATTCTATCTCTCTATATTATATAATTAACACCAGATCTCGTTATAAAATATTTCGTATTCCTTCTCTATTTAAATGGTTTACTCTACGTATTCTTTATACACTAAAGTGCATAAACTATACCCATATAAATACATATATATATATATATATATATATATATATATATATATATATATATATATATATATATATATATATATATATATATTTATATATACTCTCCATGTATAAACACTGCGAGAGATGATGTTGTTACATTAAATGAACTGAAATAAATTAAAGAACCAGGCGTTTATCAATTCATTCTATAAATGCAAAAATAAGCTAATAAAAAATTCTCCAGTATTCTTATGACATAAAAAAATGATCGGTAAATCTATAAAAATAAGTAAATAAAAGCCTTCCGAATTTTTGTCATTTGGGTTAAAATTCGACAAAAAATGTGTCGGCCACACTTGAATTGTTCCCCGACGCAAATGGTTTCTTTAGTGTCACTCAGAAAAATTTAATGGCGTTTGCAATTAGCCGTGACAGCTCTATTGTCTCTCTTTATTATATACAGCATTTTTCCACACACTCTGGAAAGAAGACGTAATGGTTGACTGGAACTAAATTTACGTAAAACTAGACAGGAATCAAGCCTGAGGCTTCGTCAGTGGGATTCCAGCGTTCAACAAGCAAGAGTTGCCATGAAACCATACCACGGGTAGGGCTCGAACCCGCGGTCAGAGAGTCTCAGAACTCCAGACCGTCGCGTATGGTTTGTTTGCAATCGTGTCATTACGATTTCGTGAGCCAAGAGTTGCCATGAACTGTTCTGAAAGCCTGGAAAACTTTAAAAGCATTTTGTACAGAAATGTTATATTAATCATTAGTCAGATGGTTGCTCTTACGAGGCTTTGTATAGGTATACGAGTACCAGGCATACGTAACTTAGATATACAAATAATGTGAGAAGTCACGAATGCGCTTGGAATTTCGCTATTCTTTCACAGTGGTTGATCTGCATACAAATATACTTATACAAGTATAGTTACTGTTTATTGAGCATTTAAGTAGAACTGTATCACAAGGATTCAACTCTGCCATAGTTCTTACTTTCCCCTGCAATGCCTGGGCATTCTGCTCATAGCTAATACTCGCATTTTCCCTTCGTCTTTTATTTGGGCCTGATAAAGTATCCATAGCCATTCCAAATGTTAATCCTTTTTAGTCTATTTCTGGATTTTTATTTAATTGGTATTTGAATATTACGAGACTGATGAATTGTTGATTTTGCTTTCTCCTAAGTTCAAAGTAACATAATTTATTAAAAAAAAACATTGTAAAGATTTATATTTAAGAGGCCTAAATAAACACTTATATAATATATATATATAATATATATAATATATATATAATATATATATTCATATATTTATATGTTTTCATTCAATGTAATCTTATGTTTACCTTGTTTGTGAAGTCATTCCGAAGAGGCACGACATGTTAGCCACTTATAAAATTGCAAAAAAAAAAAAATACCTTCATATCATTCTTTCCGTATTTTTTTATTCACCGTGCACTCAGTATTGACACACAGTACACTCCTATATCTCAGTGCCGACACACTGTGCAATAATCACATTCAAATTGCTTAATTATTAATACACTCGACATATAAGCTTAAATTATCAGGCCTTTTCCACGCAGCCGACTAAATTTGGTCGGCTGGACGATATTAGTGTTTGTGGTCGATGGGTCTGGTCCATCGAATCTGTCTTTTCTTCGTTATTCTGTCGAATTTGCTTTTTAGAAGCAGTTACAGTTCATGTATACATAGCGGTAGCGGTGTATATACAAGTATCGATATACGCAGGTAACAGTATACATAGATGTATACTACAGGCATACATACAAGCACTGTTACACCTAGATGTACACGTATGCATCCAATTACTGATATATATATATATATATATATATATATATATATATATATATATATATATATATATATATATATATATATATATATATATATATATATATATATATATATGAGAGGTTCTCATAAGCATACAAGTACACACATGTATTAGTATGTATACATGTACTAGTATACATACAAGACTTGGTGCATATACAGGTACTGGTACATTTACATGAGGTTATCCATATAATAACTGATATATATACAAGTTATGGTATACATAACATACAGGTATTTGTATATATACTGGCTTTGATATACGTGTAAATACAGACACTGCCACTTGTACAGCTATATGCGTTTGACTAATGAGTGGAACAAAGTCAGGAGTACTTCGTCTTGAGTACATACAACAGAAGGAAGTATGGGGCTCTGGTTTTTCAGAAGTAAACATTGTGTGTGTATATGTGTGTGTGTGTGTGTGTGTGTGTGTGTGTGTGTGTGTGTGTGTGGTGTTATTAAGTGCAGGATCGATTATCTCTTTGCAACACGGCAGGGAATGTTTAACTTGTGTTTACTTCAAAACTCCGGCTTGCAACAAGGCACTCGCCACGTATCTTACAAGACCCAAAAAAAATATGTATTTGTATATCCATCGATGTCAAAGTTCTTTTTCCTCTTGCAGAGAAGTTTGACTGGAAACTAAGATGTTGCAATTTACAACTTAGTTTGAACTACACCACAAAGTGGAGGTGAAACTAAATGAAATTTCGCTCCATCCTCGACCATTCTGAAGTTGCCAGCGACTTGATAATGACACAGGACGGACAGAAACATGATGTAGGTTCTTCTCCTATTGTGGTTAGTCGAGAATTGTTCCAGCCACTGTATTGCTTCTTGCATTGTGAAATGTTTTGGCTGGAACAATAATCCAGGGTGAACCATTGTATGATACACCCTGAACGATGCACACGCAATATCGACACAAATCTTCAGTGAGACGAAACTGACAGGTTTAAAAGACAGCGATGCGACAGATCTATTGGCTGTCATCTCCAAAAATGCAAAAAAACATCCAAAGTCATTATACACCGGTGCATGTGATAAAGATCAATGACAGTGGATGCTGGTAGTAACTGCTGCCTATCTATCGACTTTAAAGCTTATATTCAAAGTACAAGAATTACACAAACATTTTGTCAACACTTTTCGTATTTTTCTTCCTGTTGCCGTGAATTTTCCACGTTAGATAACGCGCGCTCGCGCCCACACACACAGATAGATTTTCCTGTTTCGTCACCTGTTGTTTTCGCCACTGTCGTATTCCCGATAGACAGAGGAGAGACGATAGCGCGGAGACTTAACAGTAAGTCCCAGTGACGGTAAGACTCCTGTTGGAAGAGTCCCACGAGGGGGAAATACTCCGAGAGTGAGTCTTCCCTCGATTGGGCTCCCGACAGCGGGTCCCTCCGACAGTAAGGGCTGTCGACAGCAGCGAGTCCTCCCGACAGTAATGGCTGCCGACAGTAAGAGCCCCCCGACAGCAAGGGCTCCCGACAAGCCGGGCTGCCCAGCACAACAGGTCTGGGCGAGGCGTGTGCCGGGCGGGAGGTACAACAGGTATGAGTGAGCGGTGGTGGCGCTGCTAGAGGTCGCTTCTCTCACTCTTTCTCTCCTCTCTACCCCTCTCTTACTCTCGCTCTCTACTCCCTCTCCCCCACTTCCCATCATCCCCATCCTGCTTCTCTCTCTCTCTCTCCCTCTGTCTCGCTGCTTCGGCTACCTAGAGATTGTTGTTTTCTCTCTTACAAAGCAGACTGTACCTGCGCAACCTCCCCCTCTCTCTCTCTCTCTTTCTTCCCCCTCCCCCTCCCCCCAAGAGAGTGAGAGAGCTCATTCAAACCTTTCAGATCCATAAAAAAATTGACTCGCTCAAACAAGATCCTTTTGAAGTTAAAGGTGATTCAACGACACAAAATGCCATGAAACTCCGTGACAGGAGATGCAATACAAACTTTGGTAATTTTTATTTTAATTGTAGAGTCATAGAACATTTTAACAGATGGCCGTTTGATGCTTTAACATAAATGGAACATAATCCTTTAAGAATTGCATGGACAGACACTGTAAATATTGAATTTAACTGAACACATTACAGTCGCCTGGATAAGGACAGATATTCCCCATCTGTATCGTAGACTCCAGGTATTAGTGGCATTTAATGCTGTTGTGTCAGGTGCTATTACGCCTGCATTTTAACTGAAGCCTGCTGCGCAGACGAAACGTTTCGACATTGACTCGACAGATGCTGCCTGGC